>JACOMQ010002814.1:0-22814 GCA_014843705.1 Euphrasia arctica
GTTGAACACTCATACTCTCTTATCACATTTAAAGAGAAATGACTTTTGGTATTCTTTCTATGTGGGATAACATATTTCCCAATAAAATAATAATTGCTTCCATTTACCAAAGTAGTATTTATGGCAATCTTTACAAATTTATTTCTCACTCACCGATTAACGGATTTTGACGAAATAAAATCTCATAATTACCTCGTAACACGTAGATAATTATCTTAACGATTAAACTCGAAATCGAATACATTTTATTAGCCATTAAAATTACAAACTTTGGACAAAATACATGAATTATTAAATACAAGTAATAATAATTCCAACATATATATATTCACTTATATAAATGTTTACTGTTTAGTTGTCTAACTTTTCTAAAACTCTCGTCATGAAGCGACTCCTAATCGTGATCCTTTTTTTCACCGCTCTCTCATTTTAAAGTCGATTGAAAAACGAAAAGCAAGATCAACAATTTTCATTTTGAATGATATTGGAATACAAAGATAAATACTGTACTTTATTAAGACTTAAGAGTTCATATGTAATCCCCAGGAGCATAGCCGAGTGGTAAGGCCTGTGATGATGTGGGTGTAATTCCCCGACGACGCAGGGTTCGAATCTCGGGTGAGACAAATTTTCATTGAAATATTATGAAGGTTTGTCATGAGGTTCGACCTGTTGGCTCTCTCGCACAGGTGTCTGCTACTCGGGCACATTCTTTGATTTACATCCAACCCGATCGAGGGACCTCCGATCGATTGGGATGGAGTTTCTCGTCTCTCCTCCTTATCAAAAAAAAAAAATCATATGTACTATGTGGCCATGTGGAACGAAAAAGTAATTACTATGAGTTGTGATGGGGTTTAAAAGGAATTCCTGAAAATACATAGTATACTCGTAGTACTAGTTTATTTATAGACACGAGACGAGAACCCATTGCCCCCAAAATTATACTCTACCAACCCTTGTTTTTCTTGGTCACTGTCGCTTTCCATTTCTGAAACAAAACTCGAGATTTGACAGAGTGATTTCCCCCACCTGCATTGAGAGAGAACTGTTTTTTATTTTATTTTTCATTTATTTTTTAAACTGTGGGTTTAGTCCCTTTCGCTTATTAGAGAACATGGCTTCAAGATTATGGGCAACAAGGGCTGCTTCATACTTTAGGGTCTCTGTTCCTTGCAGAGGTTTCGCCACCGGTACGTGTTTTCATCCCTTAAATCAAAACGATTTTCTTGATTTACCTTTTTTTGGAATGTTACATTCATGCGATTTTATTTTTGAATTTTTTATTTACAATTGTTCCTGGTAAATGAGATCTGATTTATTGATGTGGGTTTATACATTTTTAATCCAGAAAAGAGTGATCTTGATTTATGAACAGAGTGATCTTGATCTATACGTGGTATTGAGTTATGGTGATTTCGACTTGTGCAGTGATTTTATTTAATTTTTGATTTTTTTTTTCTGAATGTAAATGGTGGCAGTCATTAAGGATCTAAAATACCTCGAGTCTCACGAATGGGTTAAGCTCGAAGGTAACTCGGCTACTGTGGGCATTACCGATCACGCGCAAGACCACTTAGGCGACGTTGTTTATGTCGAGCTGCCGGAGGAGGGGACTGTAGTCAAGCAAAACGAGAGCTTTGGTGCTGTCGAAAGTGTCAAGGCGACTAGCGACATCAACTCTCCCATTTCAGGGAAAGTGATTGGAGTCAACACGAAACTCAATGATTCCCCTGGTCTGGTGAGTCTTATTTTTTTTTCTTTGTTTTCTAATTAAAAAAAAAAGTTGTTTTGTAGTTAGAATCTTAAGATGGATTCTTAGTATGATAAGGGATTATTAGTTTTTGTTCTCTTGTTTGGTTATACTTGTACATTTATGCTTGGAATCACTTTAATCTCAATTGAGCACTTGATTAGTTTGGGAGCGGCCTTTGATTATATGTTTCTGGAAGTTTGTTCACAGTGGGTATAGGTCTTTGTTGTTTGATATAAATGTGATTATTCTCTATTTAGGTGAATGGTAGCCCGTACGAGGAAGGGTGGATTATGAAGGTGGAGGTGAACGATGCGAGCGAATTGAACAAGTTAATGGATTCCGATCAGTACTCCAAGTTCTGTGCAGAAGAAGATGCTCAGCATTGAGAACAAAAAAACAAAAAAAACACCGGCAATTTCGTTGGAATAATCTCTCTGCTTTTGAAGGGATCGTCTTGAATTTGAACAAAACGAAGTCTTAATTTTCACCCTAGTTTGTTTTCTTTAATTTGATTTATGGGCAATGTGTTTAATCCTAAGATGTGTTTTCCCCCCTTAGGAATAATTGAATTATGCTTGGATTTTTACAAGTAAAATGTTTATGAAATCCTAAGATGTGTTTTCCCCCCTTAGGAATAATTGAATTATGCTTGGATTTCTACAAGTAAAATGTTTATGGTGTTGATATTCATATTTTTTTCCCTTGTTTCTTGGATTTTATTACGGCAGTACAAAATCACACCATTTTTTCAGACATTATTGATTAATTACCACGAGCATGCGATATTAGGGCGGAACCCTACCTCGTTGCTGGCCAAATGGAACAACACATCGTTTTCCGCCTGTTGCATACCACCAAAAGTATAGTAAGGGTCACTTCCTTCCTGCATCCGAAAACCAAGGCACGACACAGTCTCGTCGTAGTCATAAATTATCGCAGACTGATACAACTCAACAAGCACCTTGTCGCCAAAGTTCATCTCGACAGTCGGGGTCTTCACACGCACCCCTCCATTACTAGTATTGAAACACAAGTCCAATCTAGCATTAACCTTGTAGTTGTAGTTCATGGCAAGAACCACATCGTGCATCGTTCGGTATGCCAACGTTGGGAGGCTACTGAACAAAGTCCCCGGATCTATAATGGTGTTGAATTCGGACGAATCTATCAATATTCGGGTCCCGTTAATGGTTATAGAGGTCATTTGGATGAAATATAACGATGGGTAGTCCGGGCGAGCAAATAAAGGCGCGAATATTACTATTTATTTTGCCTAAAGCCAAGTACCCTGTTGTTTTTTCATGTGAAGGAAGGCAGTAGGAGAAGCAGTTATCGAACGTAAGCCCTAATTGGGATACGAACGACAGCTCCCCTCTGCCGAGGCTTAATACCCCGGCAGCAAGGTAAGCGCTTCGAATGCTGGATTCAAACGGAACACATGAAAATATGAAATCTGAGTAATCATTACTACTGATCATGTTCAGACGATCCATGCTAAGGAATGTATTGCGTATTACCTGATCTCCATCGCGAGCAAGTAAAGCAATCGGCGTGGAGCACAAGGTGACGTTGTTTAGGTGATGGGTGAAATCGAGTGGGCACAAAGGTGAATCGCTGTAAATGTACGAATATGTGGTCGAGGAATTAAGGTTGTATGCTAGATCCAACCGGAGGTTTAGTGTTATGGGCTCGCCCGATGGCATTGTATTGTTGGATGTGACTTGTGGCAAGGTTTGACCTTCGTTGACCCCGCAGTAGAATCTCTGGTATAAAACATTGACTCCGAGTTTCATGTATAGATCATCGCCCTGAGTTTTCCATGGAAATGAAAGGGACAAGCAAAGCACAAACTTCACCAAACTCAAAGAGTGATAATGGAAATTATTGGCCATAGTTCTTATTTTTTGGTTTCTTTGTGGTTTGTGAATTTTAGTTTGTTACATATAAATACAGTTTCAAAAATTGAGCAATGATTTATCTATTCCCACGCGTACCCTTTTGCCATTTTATTTCATGCAAATGCTAATGTATTTCAACTGATTTTAGTGTTTTTAAATCGATAAACAATTTGTGTCAAAAACGTAACATCCAAAATCGACATCTATCTAGAAGATGTTTTGGTATTGTGTGGTTTTTCTACTAAAGATTGCTCTCAAAAATCTTCTTTGTTAATTTTGTTTTATAATGCATGTATTCGTCTTACTTTTATTTTTATTTTAGAGTGTATTGAAATAATTTTTAAAATATTTAAAATAACATTTAAACATTTTAATGAGTTTTAAAATAAATTTTAAATGATTACAAAATATTTTAAAAATAATTTTTAAATGATTTGAAATACCTTTTATACATTTTAAGTGTTTGAAACTAAATGTTATATAACTTTAAACATTTTAAATATTCTTAATTAAATTTTAAATGATTTAAAATATTTTTTTCATTTTAAATTCTCTTAAAATAGTTTTTTAAATAATTTAAAATACTTTTTGAACATCAGAAAGTGTTTAAGTTGATATATCTTTTAAAAATTTTAAAGTATATTAAAATATTTTTTAGACATTTTATGTCACGCCCCGTTTTATTTTATTAACTATAAGAAATACAAGTAATAATTTTTGAAGATCTCAAGGGCGCGAGGTGCAATTTTTCAAACTTCACGTCGATATAATCAATTTTCAACGGTAAAAGGGTTTAAATAATAATAATTGCAGCGGAATTAATTAATAATTTTAATACGTGTACCGTTGAAAATTGATTATGTCGACGTGAAGTTTGAAAAATTGCACATCGCGCCCTTGAGATCTTCAAAAATTATTACTTGTATTTCTTATAGTTAATAAAATAAAACGGGGCCTGACAAATGGTATCAAAGCCAAGTTGCCGACCGGAATTGTGGGAACTAAGTGTCTTGCGGGGCCAAGTGCTCCACCCAAAAGTTGGTGAGAGTACTCGTAAGGGGCATTCCTACACGGATGATTGGTCCTGGGCAAGTTAGACAAGTAAGGCACGCAACGAGGACGTTGCGCAGAAAAAAAGGTGGGGTGATTGTAACGCCCCAGAAAATTCACAGGCTTAAAGGATTTGAATATGCTACTCATACCAACAGATGCATCTACTTTTCTGGGCATCCTCCTATAAGAACTCCAAAATTAAGCTTCTAGGATGGGTGACCTCCTGGGAAGTTTAAGAACTCCAAAATTAAGCTTCTAGGATGGATGACCCCCTGGGAAGTTTCTCAGGTGCGCACGAGTGAGGATAAGGGCCGGGGCATTACATTTTAAACTTATCTTATAATATTTATTAAATGATTTTGAATATTTTTTAAAACTTTTTAAAATACTTTTAAATAATTTAAAATATTTTTTCAAGTGTTTTAAAATACTTTTATAAATAAAATAAAATTTATAATAATAAATAAATGTATTGATTTACTTGATTAATATTTATAATTAATCGTACAAAAATGAATTATTTTTGAAAATTTCTCCTTAGTTTTTAATTGTAAAAGAGTCGATTAGTAACCAGTTATCTCCTTCCCGAGGTTCAGTGAACCCCCCTCTAAACCCTAACGCAATTTATCCGTAAGCACCAACACTGCCCGAGCTCAGAAGATGTCGTTAACATTTTCTCCACCGCTGTGCTTGCGATCTAATCTTTCGTTCTCGGTAACTCAGCTCTACCCCTCTCACCCTCTCTAATTTTCAGTAATTTTTTTCTAATTCATTTTCGTAATTCGTAATATTCAGGAATTCAGCGGAAGGTCTAATTCATACGGGCTATGGAGAAAAAACAGACCGAGAAAAACACTGTTAATCGTGAAAGCAGGCGCGAAGAGAATCGAATTTGATAGAAAATGCAGAGACGCTTTACTCTCCGGAATCAACAAGCTCGCCGATGCTGTTTCTGTAACGCTGGGACCTAAAGGTTTTAGAAAAACCGATGTTATGTATTGTGTTTTTTCAGTTATTATTCGCGTTTTTCTGAAAAAAATTACGATGCAGGGCGAAATGTGGTCCTTTCGGAGTCGGATAAACTTAAAGTGATTAATGACGGTGTTACTATTGCCCGAGCAATAGAGCTTCCCGATACGATCGAGAATGCCGGAGTACTGCTAATTCAGGAGGTTTGTCACCCTATATTTTCTTCGTGTTAATCAGAATATCTGCTGCGCTTATTCTTGTAGATAGCGTATTGATATAGGCCATTGATTCCGTAGGTTGCGATTAAAACGAACGGCTCTGCTGGTGATGGCACGACCACTGCGATTGTTTTGGCTCGGGAAATGATTAGATATGGATTGTTGGCCATCACAAATGGTGCTAATCCGGTATCTTTGAAAAATGGAATGGATAAAACGGTTAAGAAATTGGTCAGTGTGTTGAAGGAGAAGAGTTGTGATGTTGAAGGGAGAGATGATATCAAAGGTCTGTTTTCATTTTTATTTTTTTGTTTATTGTATATTCATCTCTATTTACATGTTTTTTCGTATTCTTCGTGCAGCTGTAGCTTCCTTATCGGCTGGAAATGATGAATACGTCGGGAGTTTAATAGCTGAAGCTATCGATAAAATTGGGCCCGATGGAGTAATATCGATCGAGACGTCTTCATCATCTGAAACTTCTGTGACAGTCGACGAAGGAATGAAGGTAATTGTAAGACACAAAGAATTACCTTTAATTCTGAGATTTCCATGCCACCCATCTTTTCTCTTGAGTTTTCATTATTTTCTTGATTTCTCCAGGCAATCTTTTCTTACAGATAGATAAAGGGTACATGTCTCCGCACTTCATCACAAACAAGGACAAATCTATTGTGGAATTCGAGAATGCTAGGATTCTGGTGACCGATCAGAGGATATCCACTGTGAAAGAGATTGTTCCTTTGCTGGAAAAGGCTACACAATTGAGTGTCCCTCTGCTGATTATCGCCGAGGATATATCTCAGCAAGTGCTGGAAACTCTAGTTGTGAATAAAATGAAAGGCTTGCTGAATGTTGCTGTCGTGAAATGTCCTGGGCGCGGGGAGGGGAAGAAAGCTATATTGCAAGATATTGCCCTTATGACAGGTGTGTTTAAGTGGGTTAAATTGATTTTTTTAAAAGGAAAATGTGTTGATATGAGAATAACTGAATAGTGCGTTTTCTGAGTTTCTTGAAATAAAATCCTGCTTTAATTTTATTTTCTTTCACAAATAAATCTATTCTTTTATTGTAAATTTGTAATTAGGTGCTGATTTCATTTCTGGAAATTTCGGCTTGACACTACAAGGTGCAACTTCGGACCAGCTTGGTATTGCCCGAAAAGTAACCATTACAAGCAAATTTACCACTATAGTTGCAGACCCGTCAACAAAAGCCGAAATACAGGCAAGAATTATGCAGATAAAGAAGGATCTTGCTGAGACAGACAACAAATATATGACGGAAAAGCTTAGTGAGCGGATAGCAAAGCTCTGTGGTGGGGTGGCTGTAATTAAGGTTGGGGCCCACACAGAAATTGAACTCGAAGAACGGAAACTAAGAATAGAGGATGCAAAAAATGCCACTTTTGCTGCAATGGCTGAAGGTGTGGTGCCTGGCGGTGGAGCCACCTATGTACATCTCTCAAAGCATATATCTATAATTAAGGAGGTCTTTCAAGATCTTGACGAGCAAATTGGTGCCGACATTGTTGGAATGGTTTGTTTTTTATTCTCATTATGTTTGCATTATGTATTCTTTCAACATGCAATACATGGTTTATTACAAAACTGCCCTTGAGGTTTGACCTAATTGCAAAAACCTAGGTATCTTTCAGAATTACAAAAACTATCCAAAAGATTTTCTTTGGTGTTAAAACTAAGGAGTTAACTAAGTACTTTTATATATGTGAGGTGGACTTTTGCAATGTTTTTTTTGCTATTGAAAGGGTGAATGTAGTTTTGCAGTTTTTCGAAGATATACGTTTTTTTTTGTAATTAGGTCAACCTAAAGGGTACGTTTTGTCATTACCCTATAATATATTAGTCTTAATTCTCCACCCGTCCCAAAACGAAATGTTGTTTTAATTTCTCTTTTGGCCCCCAAAATAAGGGTCGTTTTAAGAATTCAATGCTTTTTGCCTAGAAGCTCCAAAATACCCTCATTTTATATAAGAAGATGAATAAAACACAATTTCACGATAATACAATAATTAGGCTTAATTTAGGGTAGACATAACACTGCACTCATTTTCTCTAGGGTTTGATCATATTTTTGCATGCCCTACTTTTCGATATTATGTTTAAAATATTTTCTTGTTGGTAATGCATTTCAGGCACTTCTTGCACCGGCGAGATTGATCGCAGAAAATGCCGGGGAAGATGGATATGTTGTTGTGGAAAAAATCAAAGAGTGTGATTTTAGAGTCGGGTATAACGCAATGAGTGGGAGATATGAAGATTTGATGAGTGCTGGAGTCATTGATCCTTGTCGGGTTTCTAGATGTGCCCTTCAGAATGCAGTGTCCGTTGCTGGTATGATCCTCACCACTCAAGCCATACTGGCCGAGAAAACCAAGAAACCCAAGCCACCCATCCCTCACATTCCCGGTATATCCCCTTAACTTATAGCAGTTGGAGTTGTATCGAAATACAAGGCCAATGGCTTATTATTCTCTACCCAAAAAAATGTTGCTGTTTCTAAATCTTCTTACTTTCTTTTTTCTACTCAAAAAATGAAAAAGAATAAAATATGAATTCCAACATGGACCAGAACTATGGCTTGGGGACAGGTACAACTCAATCATCGTCGCTACAACTACTACTAGAATTTTCCCGACTTCAGTTTTTTCCCTCTAAACATGATGTAATCCGAATTCTTTAAATTAGTATTTATTTTAAGCTTTATATCTTATTGCATTTTCTTTTGAAGAAATGAGTTTGATAATGATAGGTGGAATTAGGTAGCTGCTCATCGGTCTCGATTTGATTAAGCCTACTATTATAGTAGTAGTATGTTTTATACACACATATTGCAGTCTTTGAGACAGTGAATATATAATGATTCAGGCTTGATTTCAAAGCTAAGTATGTTGTCCACAATTAACAATTTTGACAACAACTTCATAGACACGCACGATCAACCCACTTTCACTAGTAATAATATTACATCATGTTATGTCATTATTCTCTCTCTTTTTTTTAGAATTTTTCACTAGTATAAAAATACCACTAGTAGAACTTTTTTGTGGGGTGGGAATTTCACTTCTTTTGTATATTCACTTATGTGAATCTTCATATTTATATTTGTGACTTGTATATTCGTTAATTTCGACGAATATACGATACTTGTGATGAATATGAATATGGATCTCAATATGTTCACTAGTATTATATACCAAACAAGCTGTTTGTCCTTTTTTCCCCATACATAAGTACCTCAAACATTATTTTTGGTAGACATATAAAGAAATAAAGCTGTTTGATCAAATTTTGTTCATTAGATGATAAGTAGCAGTGAGTAGAGTTATTATGTTGTGTTGATTAGATATAATCATCATGGTACCCCTACCAGTATTATGCAATGAGAACCAGCTTTAATAGTAGAACAAGGATCTTTTCATTGCTTTGATTATTTTATATGGTAAAATGGCTGTGGTGAATTGTTGATAAAAAAAAAGATAAGAGAAATTTTTGGTATTTAAAATGAAAAATTAAAAATAGCTGTGTGTAAAATTAGAAAAGAATGTGAAAAAATTAAAAGTACAATTGGATTTTAAAATTAAAAAAAACAAGTATTTTTGTAATTCGTTTTTGTTCTTTGTTCATTTAAAATATGAAAATTTAATTGAATTGAAGAATGAATTTCTTTAAAAATAAATCAAATAAAAATTGTTTTTATGAAAAATATAAGATTGCACTCAAAATCAACCTTATCAATACAACTCGTTTTCTTTGTTTGATTTTGCTCATTTAACTTAATGAAAACGATCTAATCATTTAATCTAAAGTGTAGTAATTTTTATTCTATTCTACTATTCTAGTATGGTTCAGTCGATTATCTAAATTATTTGTGCATGTATTTTTTTAAACGTTTAAAGAAAAAAAATACACCAAATCAAGTTATTTGCATATTCACTATTCATGGGGGAACATAAAACAATTTTAATCTATTTCTTATTTCTTTCATCCATAACAACGTTGTTCTAATTAAAAAAAAACCTTAAAATTTCATTGCTTCTTCCAAAGTTAATTTTGCATCAATTTGTTACGATACCTCAAACATTTTTGAATCTTTAATTTCTATAGAAACGTTGATTTCAACAAATATTTGTACAATTTTGACTTCAGTATGACAATGACTATCTTAAGAATTTATGTCAATAAATTAGACACTCCATTATTCATAAACTCAGTTTTTTAGAGTAATCTACTTACATTCTCAAAATTAAGGTATCATAAATGTGTTTTAATAATTGTAACTTGTAAGTAATATTTTAAAATAAAATACCATAAAATTACATTTCTTAATTATAACTTATAAATTATTCTATAATAATATTTGTAATAGTAATTGTAACTTATAATTCAAGAACGGGCAGTATATGTTTTAGACAAGCTATGTTTCTCATAATAATGGTAACATTTTTTATTTTGTTGTGTTTCACAATAATTGACATGAATAAAAAAAAGTGTGACAAATTCACAATAATTGACACAATTTTACTTATATATTTTATTATTCATGTACTTTTTAAACTTTACTTACAATTATTTAATTTTTTAATTTAAAAATATATTTTTATATTTTATTTGTCAAAAAATCTACAAATAACATTTTTTTAATTGGGTGTTGTTATTTAACAAAATTAGAAATTGACAATTTATTTAAAGAAAATGTTTTTTTCCCAACGATATATTTATTGATCGTGATTCGTGCGGGCACCTCGTCTCCCTCTCTCCTCAGTCCTGTCCAGAGTTCAGAACACAGCGAAAAAAGGGCCAGCGAAAAATACTCCGTATATCTATATCTATCTATATATATAAAAGATAAAAGAGGGAAAATTGATTTTTTTTCTCTCTCTCACACACATTCATCGTCAACCCCGCGCCTGTATGTATCTATTCGTGTAGATAGTAACAGTTGCAGTAGATCTGAAGTTGAAGGAACTACGGCGCTCACTCCCGTTTCGTAGCTACAACGACTAACTCGACACACTGCATTTCCTCTTAATGGTATTCCGTTTCCACCTTTCCCTCTCACAATTGATGAATTATTTCTCACTCATAATGGTTCGTCACTCGTAATCGTAACAGTCGATTGTGGTTCGAATTTGGGATTTGTTTTTTTGAATAAATGAAATTGGAAAACAAGTAATTGAGGGCTGGTGATTCTTAGTTGTTATCATTTTCGAAAGCAATTCAACATTGTGACTAGTCATAATTGTGGGTTTCCGATCTCTGAATATGCAGGAAAAAGAGGGGTTTTTGGTTTGAAAAACCCTGGTTGAGCGACAGAAATGGCGAAATCGTGGCCTCATTTCTCATCTCAAGACGTGTTATCGTCTGCTCAGTCGTCCGTGAGATCGAAAGATGGAGAGGGTCCAACAAGATGGACTGAGTACCTGGGTCCGGAAATAGGATCCCGGAGTAATGGAGGAGCCGAGGTTACAGCGAATCAAAGCTCAAGCGGTTCATCCCAAAAGGGTTTGAACATGCAGTGGGTGTACCAGCTCACCCATGTAGCTGAAGGGCTATTGGCAAAAATGTATAGGCTTAACCAGATTTTGGATTATCCTGATTTGGTAAATCATATATACTCTGAAACCTTCTGGAAAGCAGGATTGTTCCCAAACCAGCCGAAAATTTGTATTTTGCTTGAGAAGAAATTTCCTGAGCACCACAGCAAGTTGCAGCTTGAACGGGTAGAACTTTTTGACCATCTGTTAATCATCCTATGTACCTTTTTTCCGTATTTTGGAATTGGGATTAAATTATTATTGATTCATGAAAGACTATGTTAGGTTGATAAGTTTGCGTTGGATGCTATGAATGATAGTGCTGAGGTTCACTTGCAGACCTTGGAGCCATGGATTCAGGTGAGATAGCTATTATTGGCTTGTATTCCATGATTAATATTTTTGTTTTAACACACACAATATTGACGCCAAGTTCAGAGTTTGCTTTGTTTTTGTGTCGATGATGCATCGTCTTATTTTAATACAGTATATATAATAGTAGTATATATATTTTATTTTATATAAAGTGATTACTGACCCATGGCTAGATTATTTTTCTGGACAAGTTAAATACTTTGTGAGGGCACACATGTTTTTTTTTTTTTTGAAAAATTAAAATTGAAGACTTGTTTATGCTAGATGTGATGAATAATGTTTTTGTTAGGCATCTGTTCTCTTTGTTTACCTTTTGTTTTTCATAAAAAATAATGACAAGTTATTCCATTGTCTGGATCAGCTGCTTCTTGACTTGATGGTATTCCGGGAACAATCTCTGCGGCTCATATTGGATCTGAGCAGTACGGTGATTACATTTCTGGTGAGGAATGAAGAAATATCACTTATTGAGAAGCCATAAGTTCACTAAATTTGCACTACCAACATATTGTTTATATTGTTTTTATTTATATGCTGTGCTATATGTTGTGGAAACTATTTTATGACGTACAATTACAATATATACACATATATCATCGAGATGAAAGATCATCATTGCTATTGTAAGATGAAACATTTTAATTGTTTGGCCATTTCATTTGCAGCCCCACCAGAACTCCATCATCCTACACGCCTTTATGGATCTATTTTGCTCTTTTGTAAGAGTTAATCTTTTTTCAGACAAGGCAAGTTAGTGTCACCAGCGTGATGGTCTATTCCCTTGTTAATTTTTTCTACCTTTTTTTTCCGTCTATTTTACTTTCCAACATTTTTGACAAACAATTGCACCTCAGATACCGAGAAAAATGATGTTGCAAACATACAACTTTTTGCATGCTATGGCACGGAATGATCGTGATTGTGATTTTTACCATAGGTGAGACTAAAACTACTTCCAGATTTATGAACCTCTTGGGGTGTACCCGGCCATTGTTTCAAACTGCAGCTAATAAAATTTTGTTTTCTTGAATATCAGGTTAATACAATTTGTAGATTCATATGATCCACCACTGAAGGGGTTACATGAAGATCTTAATTTTGTCAGTCCTCGGATTGGAGAGGTTACAGTTTCTATCTTGGCTGCCATGTGTTACCGTGACATTTAATTTTTGCTACTTTGTTGTCTTAGCTTTGCTGCAATCAAGAGTTTGCTTGTCTTTACTATATTGTGAATTTTCGTCTTTGATAATTTTTTCAAGCTCAACCCATATTCCCATTGTCATATGCGGAAGCATGTCTCATTGTCTTGATGTCAAGTGTCAGTTCCTTGTTCTAGGCTTAACAAAGTTCCCTGATTTAAAGCTAATGATAGTTGCTATTCATAGTTAGCTGCTTGAAAATGTTTATTAGTTACAAATAGAGAACAAGAGAGAGCTTTTTTTTATGAATAAATTGGCTGCCAATTTGTTTCTGATTTATCATCTTTATCAATTTTTAGCTGTGATGCCAAAAAGTAGGAGTGTATACTGAATATTAATAATTTCCATGACATATCTCTTGATCAGGTTCTGGAGGCTGTGGGCCCCATCATCTTCTTGTCAACAGATACAAGGAAGTTGCGAAATGAGGGATTTCTAAGTCCATTTCATCCTAGATACCCCGACATACTTACTAACTCGGCACATCCAATGGTGACTGGAGTTCACTTGTTTTATTTTTACAGATATGGCTTCCACACTGACTATTTACCTTTATCACATTGGTTTTTTATTTTGAACATTTTTCCTCTGCAGAGAGCTCAAGACCTAGCAAATGTTACTTCTTACCGAGAATGGGTACTGTTTGGATATTTGGTGTGTCCAGATGAGCTACTTAGAGTCACAAGCATTGATATTGCTTTGGTAACGACAATGCCATTTCCTATTTGTTTAGTGTGATTTATTTTTATAAATTCAATTGAATTTTGGAGCTGGTTTACATTTGTGTGCTGCACAATCTTGATGCATTGATTTTAGAGTTGACCTATTTTTATGGCTAATAGCTCTTTGTGTCTTGTATTCTTTCAGGTTGTGCTGAAGGAAAACCTTGTACTGTCATTATTCAGGGACGAAGTGAGTTTATATCTGTTACTATTGGTGACAATTATTTCTGTCTGTCTCATAATATCAAGGTTAAGATCAGTTTTTCACGAATGTAAAAGATCTAACTTAGACTACTACTACCACTCATTTGTGAAAAGCTGTAAAGGGCAATACCGAAAGAGTTTCATAGAATGTGTGTGTGTGTATGTTCGTAATACCAAATTGAGTTTAATTTCTGCATTGGGAATTTTGGTGATGGAAGAAGTGACTAGTATAGTCTCTAGATTTTTGTTGTGAACCTGCATATCTTGTTACATATACGTTTGTTGTAGGGTGACGAGATCCTATATTATTATATAAGGCCTTTTTGTTAAAGTCCAAGATAAAACTTGGAATTGAGGCTTATAAATTAGAATCCAAGTAAATAAAAGCACCTCCCTTATAATTTTAGGCACTTGGAATCCACAAAATGTCTTCTTTTATTTTATATAAATTATACTACGTAGCTTGTTAACAGGCAATAATGAGCAGAACACTAGTTTTTACATATTTCCAATTGTATGCACTTATATTTATATGTTAGTATTATCTATTTTCAACAATCAACATTGTAAGTTATCAAAAAAAAAAAATGTAAATTGAATCAAAAGAATAGAACAATATATACCAAATTACAAAAATATGAATTTATTTGTCTTGATTCAGGATTTAATAAATAGCTTTCAAAATTAGTTTATTTAAATTTGTGCAGTATATATTGTTGCATGAGGACTATCAGTCATATGTTTTACCACGGATATTGGAATCAAAGAAGTTGGCAAAGTCTGGACGAACAAGGCAAAAAGAAGCCGATCTAGAATACAGTGTTGCAAAGCAGGTAGAGAAAATGATAAGGTACAAATTGAAGTAAACCTTGCTATTTTAGTGTCTCTATGTAGGAACTGGAAACATGATTTTGTGTTATTAATTTATAATTGAAAAAGCTAGTTGAGATAATGCCAGCAATGCATCTCTAGTGTTTTATTTGACCATTTTATTGAAACATCTTTGCACCAACTCTATATTTATTGCAACAGTCTGCAATATTTTGAGGGAGGATCACTGTTGTTGGTCCATAATGCTTATTTAACTAAACGTTAGTTAGTGCAAATGGCCAAACTTAAATATTGATTTTTATCATAGCAGTGAAGTTCATGAGCAAGCACTATACTCCTGTGATGCTATACACCACGAAAGAAGAATATTGTTGAAGCAGGAGATTGGAAGGATGGTTCTCTTCTTTACTGATCAACCAAGTTTATTGGCTCCTAATATTCAGGTTGGTATGTGTATTAATACATGCATGCCTCTCAAGATAAATGTCTAATAGGGAATTCATGGTCCTGGTAGTGCAGATGCCAAAATGACCAGTTCTTCACAAACATTCAAACTTAAAAATAAGAACAATTGAACTTAATTTCCTATGCCCCTTAGGTACTTGATACTTATTTCTGCTGTGGTGGCTGCATTATGTGCCTCTGAATCTATTGTGCACATATTAGAGATTTATGGTTGCTGGTGTTTTTGCAGATGGTTTTTTCTGCTTTAGCCTTTGCGCAAAGTGAAGTACTATGGTACTTTCAGCACGTTGGAATAGCGACTTCTAAATCAAAAACAGCTCGAGTCGTGGCAGTAGAAACTGTAAGGATGTAATTTCAATCATATATACTCCGTGTATGTTTTATTCCATGGTATTGTTCTTCATTAAATAGGTTTACTTTTGAGCTATGAGTAGATCACTGGAAACAAATTTCTTTATTTTGGTTAATTAATCTGTAATAAAGCATGTTTTTCATCCCTTTCACATGATTGCAGGATCCAAACGATCCAACTATCGGTTTTTTATTAGATGGAATGGACCGTCTTTGTTGTCTTGTCCGCAAGTATATCGCAGGTTAGGTTCCCTGAAATTATTCATCACAACGTGTTCATTATGTATCACTTTTATAATTTACGACTTGGTCACTAATATTAGATTTGCATGGGTTGTAAAATTAAAATGACTAGATCAAATTTAATACTCTTCTGGATTTTGCACCTTACTATATTAGTAAACTATTTATGAGTTCTACTCATCAGCTTATAGAATTCATGGCTTTTCTGGGCTATGACTTGATAAAATCTTAAGCCAATGCACCAAAACTTTATGCAGGCCTTGCTGACACTTGTTGGCTTTTGTTGGTTTATTTAATGTATACTGATATTTTTTTAATCTCAGCCATCAGAGGCTATGCCTTATCATATCTATCATCATGTGCTGGTAGAATCCGATTTCTGCTGGGTACTCCGGGCATGGTGGCTCTTGACCTAGATGCTACTTTGAAGGGAATTTTTCAAAGGATGGTTCAGCATCTAGAAAGCATACCAAAAACTCAGGGTGAAAATATTTCTGTAGTCACATGTGATTTATCAGTAAGATGTTCATCAAGTTTGTTATTTTTCTTAGTCAAAACTTGATTTCTAGCTATATTAATTGTTGATTCTTGATTCTTGAGTACTGCTGCTTCATCACTCATCTTGCAGTTATAGTTCATTTAATTTTGTTTTTATTTTCTAGCCTGACTTTTCTTTTTTACCTCAGGAGTTACGTAAGGATTGGCTATCTGTATTGATGATTGTGACTTCTGCTCGGTCATCTATTAACATTAGACATTTGGAGAAAGCTACAGTATCTACAGGCAAAGAGGGCTTATTGTCTGAAGGAAATGCTGCTTACAATTGGTCCAGGTGCTTTCTCTTAGTCTTACTTAAACCATGCTTTGTTGAACATGGTCTTAATCTTTTTCAATAAGTGATTAAACATATGGACTCTTCAAGTCTGAAGATGTAGTCATTTTTGTTAACTTTCACTAGGGAATCATCTTAGGTTTAGCTCCACTGTTTTCTGTTATTTAAAGCACGCTATGATTGCTCTTCAATTCATTTCATCAACTATATTGATGAATAATAAATGCATGTCCAAGTATTTCATTGTAAAATGCAAGAGATGTCACTAACACGTTGGCATATGCAGATGTGTTGATGAGCTTGAAACTCAATTGTCAAAGTATGGTAGTCTGAAGAAACTTTACTTCTACCACCAACATCTTACAACTGTAAGCTATATCAATTTACGTCGTTTATTTTTCTTTTTTTTTAAATATAAGTCTGCATCTTTAATGACTCAATGGGTACTTCAGGTTTTCCGTAACACCATGTTTGGACCTGAGGGTCGTCCGCAACACTGCTGTGCGTGGCTTGGTGTCGCAAGCAGCTTTCCAGAATGTGCATCACCAATTGTTCCAGAAGAGGTATTGCTGTTGCTGTGTTGTTGAGCAGGCTTGCAGTTGCTCACATTATCTCAAACCATTTTGTATATAGTTCTTATGAATTCTCTGCTAGAGCTGCCTTCACTCACAGTCCATAACATCTACTCCTTTTGAATATAGGTGACAAAAATTGGTCGTGATGCTATTCTGTATGTTGAATCCCTTATTGAATCTATCATGGGTGGGCTGGAAGGTTTAATAAATATTCTTGACTCAGAAGGAGGATTTGGCTCATTGGAGATGCAGGTTCTTATCTTCTGCATCTGTTTTTGGATATTAGTTAAGTTTTTAAGCATATTGTTCTTATTGCATTGTGAAAACTTCAGCTTCTACCTGAACAAGCAGCGAATATCATGAATTTGACATCAAGAGTATCCGTGCCTTCAGCAAAATCTCCAAAAGCTTCATATGGTTTTCATTTGCCAGGGTACGAGAGTTATCCAGAAAATAACAGTTCTATAAAAATGTGAGTCTCTTGTTTTGAATTCGTATTATTATTTTTTTATTTAATATTTTATTAGGGCAAGCTTACCCTTATTTGTTTGGGTGGACAGGTTAGAAGCTGCCATGCAGAGGCTAACAAATCTATGTTCAATCTTGAATGACATGGAACCTATATGTGTCCTGAACCATGTTTTTGTTCTTAGGGAGGTAAGGTTACACTTTCAATTTCTGCAAATTGTTAATTTAGGATACAGTTTGCGACTGGAATACTGAAGTATAACTCATAAAACTTGTCTTTTGAGTCAGAATATTTCTCAACTCTTATACACTGTCATGAATGCAGTACATGAGAGAGTGTATCCTCGGGAACTTCAAGCGTAGACTGCTCACAGTCCTGAAAACCGATTCTGATCTTCAGAGACCTTCTGTCTTAGAATCCCTCATCCACCGACACACCTCCATAGTCCATCTAGCCGAGCAACATGTCAGCATGGACCTTACACAGGGCATCCGTGAAATCCTCCTGGCTGAAACCTACTCTGGTCCCGTCTCTTCCCTACACTTATTTGAAAAATCCACTGAGCAACAAACCGGATCTGCCACTGAAGCCGTGTGCAACTGGTACATTGAGAACATTGTTAAGGATGTGTCTAATGCCGGAATCCTCTTCGCGCCACTTCACAGGTGCTTCAAGAGCACAAGGCCTGTTGGCGGATATTTCGCTGAGTCTGTAACTGATCTTCGGGAACTTAAAGCCTTTGTTCGGACTTTCGGCACCTATGGAGTCGACAGGCTGGACAGGATGCTGAAAGAGCACACGGCTGCACTCTTGAACTGCATAGACACTTCACTGCGTGCAAATCGCGAGAATCTGGAGGCGGTTGCCGGCAGCATGCATGCTGGGGACAAGATTGAAACTGAAACGAATATAAAGCAGATTGTCGATATGGATACTATGGTCAGGTTCTGTATTCAGGCGGGCCAAGCCATTGCTTTCGACTCCCTATTGGCGGAAGCTTCTGGTGTCGTGCTCAGAGAAGGCGCACCACTTATTTATTCGTTGCTAGCAGGAGTTGCTAAGCATTTGCCTGATGAGATTCCCGAGAAGAAAGAGATTAGGAGGATGAGAAGAGTGGCCAGCACTGTTGATGTGATTGGTGATCATGATTTTGAGTGGATTAGATCAATACTGGATGAGGTCGGGGGTGCGAATGATGGCTCGTGGAACTTGTTGCCTTATTTGTTTGCAACTTTTATGACGTCTTCTGTGTGGAACACCACCGCATTTAATGTGGACACCGGGGGCTTCAGCAATAATGTTCATTGTTTGGCCAGGTGCACATTTACATATTATGTTCATTTTCCTTTTCTTATAAGAAATATATAATGTGATTATACATGAAGTATAGGGTTGCAACTTTGTGTCCATCAGAAGGATACAAAAACTTCTAAGGTGTAACCTAATTCCAGCAAAGTCCAGTCTCATTGTAAATTTTAATGTAATAAGGCTGAAATTCAGGGTTACTTTTTTTAATACAAATAAAAACCAAATCCCTTGATTATCTTTATAATAATCTAGATTAGCTGTGTGCTGTTGATACATAGTAATAGAACTAATGTGCTTTTGGAATATTTGCTGTAGTTGAATATTTTGGTTTTATTATGGATTTATAAATAAAAATCTCCTTTATCAGGTGCATATGTGCTGTGATTGGCGGAAGTGAATTTGTCAGGCTCGAAAGAGAATATCGACAGAGAGAGTCTCTTTCAAATGGTCACATGAATGAATCATTGGATCCTGACGCACAAAACTATACTTCGATAGAGACGAGTATAAAGTCCACAATGCAGCTTTTTATCAAGTTCTCAGCTGGAGTTATTCTGGAGGCTTGGAGTGAAAGCAATCGGTAAGTTGAACCCCTCTAATGTTCTGAACTGGTTAAGTCATACACTCACAGACACTTATAGTAGGAGCTACCTATATATATACACCTATTTGATTAAAAACAGAGATGAAAGGCAAAAACATAATCATTCTTCGCTTTTGTCCTTGATTCTATCTTGTGGCTTGTTTGGCTGCATATTTTTTTCTAGCAATTGATACATGTGTGCCATGATTTCATTCCAGAAAAGTTGGGCGTACACCCCTACTTGCATGCATTTAGTACCTGAATTTAATTTCATAATTTAGCTGTTCATTGCAGTTTTCTATTTTTGTAATATAATATTTTTAAAGAAATTGTTAAAATGTCGACTGCCAAGATCATCAGGCTCAAAGTGAAACAAAAGTATTTTCTTGGTAAATAATACCCGTTTCCTCACTCGATTATTCTAACTAATTTTCTTACTAAAATAGCCCTTAATTCTCACTTGATTTCTCATCTGATTATTTAATACTAGTACTATAGTTTTGTTTTGTATCTTTAATTTAGACAACATGGCAATAAAGAGAACGGATGTTTTTTTTACAAGCCAAAATTTGGACATGTTGCCCAAAAAAACTCAATTTCTATAATTCTCTGTATTGAATTTCCATTTTGAACAGGTCCCACCTCGTTGCAAAGCTGATCTTTCTCGACCAAGTCTGCGAGATATCTCCATACCTACCGAGAAGCTCCTTGGAATCTCACATACCTTACTCCATCCTACGTTCAGTATACAGCCAATACTATTCAAGTTCTTCTTCAACTCCCATTGCATTATTGAGTGGTTCTCCACGCCATTCTCCTGCTATATCACTCGCACACCATGCTTCCTCTCCCTCTATGAAGCATCTCCGTGTGGAGCCCGGAGCTTCACAGCTGAACACCAACGATTCAGGTTATTTCAGTGCTTCATCTACTACTACTAATACTACTACGCATGGCCAAGATCATCACTATGAGGCCGACATAAGAACCAATCACGACAACAGACAACAGCGGAATGGTCGGCGGTCGGGCCCATTGGGTTACGGCATTAGTAACAAGTCAAAGTTTGTAGAAGGGTCGACGTCGGGCCCCACCGGCCCGAGTCAGTTGCCGAGATTTGCTGGGTCGAGGTCCGGTCCAATATCGTACAAATAGACAGTGCTGAAATCTGTGAGTCATGAATTTTATGTATTCAGATGATTATATAGTGTTTATTCAGCTGTGCTATCTTTAATACTAGTATTATTATTATTATTATGCATCTTCTTGACCACTTTTTGCAACGGCTTTTGTTTCATTTATTTGTTAAGTCTCATGCTACTTGTATAGAAATGGAGTATATAATTTTGTGGTTTGAGATTGAAGATAAATTAAAGTTCAGAGATGTGGATTTGAGCTATTGCATAGCACCTCTTACAAAGGTTTGTTATTACTTATTAGTAACACATGAGCTAAAGTATGCTTCGATATATATGGTTTCCTCCTCGTCTGGGGCATCGGCTCAGCGGAGGTGGTGCCTACAACATGTGTATACTAACATAAGGAGATGACTATCTGGATATCTTAAAAGGAGAAAATTCAGACTGAGTACCTCAAAGTTTCCTTTGTCCCACGTCGTACTTTGCAACGTATAGTTGGCAGGCCAAGACGCTGGTGTGCTTCATAGCGATGGCAACCAGAGAAACCTAAGTAGAAGGTAGCGAGAGTCGAAAATCAAGTAAATATATAAAACGGTGTTAATGATGTAGACACGTACCATAGTAATCACCATCTACCTCGAGCACATCGATCTGCATACAACATAAATACTTTATTGCAAGTTTTTTCGTGTATAGAACGACGATGAGATTAACTTGTTCGGTCAACAATACATGGAACTATCTGGAAAGACATGGAAGAAAAAGGAGGGAGCTTTACAGGTACTTGCAGTCCGATTTCAGTTATGCTGTCCATGAGTTCCTGAACTTTTTGTGGGTCGTTGGATCTTGTGCGCATGAGAGGTCTTCGGATTCTGTCGAGAGGGAGTTCGAGAATCATGGGCCCACCGCCGGATTGAGGTAAACCAGGAGGAGATCCTGCCGGGTTCGGTTAATCCAGAAACAAATCAATTCACGAATATAATTGGTGATGATACACAATCAAAGCATGAAGATGATTCTGAGTATGTACCATTAGAAGAAGAAGAAGCAGAGACAGAGAATGTCCTCAGATTGTTTGGGAGTTGGAGGTTCATCAAGTATGCCATTTTTTTTTATTTTGTTTCTTTACCTCTCATGCCATAAATGAAGAATCTTTCATTCATAAAACGTGCGAGGCTGAAATCAATATGCACCTCATGTTTTCATAATAGTATTGTTCTTGATAAGTAGAACACTTAAAAGTGAAAAAATAAAAATAAAACTACCATATAATTAAAAAAAATGACAAAATTGAAATAAAAAATATTACTATAAAAATTAAAAGATAAAAACGTGTTTTTAAATTAAAAAGTAAATTTAATTGTGATTAAATATTGAAAATTGTTTAATCTAATGAATTAAAATTGTATTTTAACCTTAAAAAGGTAAAATAATTATTCATTTCTAAATGTGTGGAGTACATATTTAGACACATCCTAACAAGAAAGGAAAATAATGCAACTTAAAATCTAATTTTACTATTTCAACTACACCAAATTTATTATTCAAAAAATATAATTTTATTTTAAATTAAGAAATATATATATATGTATAGTTAATTTCTTTTATAAATACTAAATAAGAAAAAAAATGTAAAAGTATAAATATGAATTTCTAATTTAAAATAAATCAGAAAATAAAATGTTCCAACTTGTCTTCTCCGCGTAGCAAGAGACGGTCACCACCTACCGTCACCGCCAAACTCGCCACCCTTACTTTCTCTCTCCTCAATCATCGTCCCTTTCAGATCCGCTAAATCTGAGTCTATCCCTAATTACTTCTGAAAAAACAAAAAATCCCCAAATTTTCCTACCTGTAAATCTGTAATCAATCAATTTACTGCAATGGATCTGGCGGCGGAGGAGCTTCAATTTCTCACCATCCCCGACATCTTCAAGGAATCAATTTCGATCCCCAAACAATCCCCAAAAACTTTCTACCTCATAACCCTAACCCTGATTTTCCCCCTCTCATTCGCCATCTTAGCTCACTCCCTCTTCACCCACCCGATCCTCGTCCAGCTCCAAT
>JACOMQ010002815.1:0-22812 GCA_014843705.1 Euphrasia arctica
TATATATATATATATATATATATATATATTAATATTAGTATATTTATGTAATGTATTTTTCTTTTGATCCATTTATTAGCGTCAAACTCATTCTATTTTATACTAATAAAAAATATTATTTTATTAGGATTTGTTTTTGAAATATGATACGTATTTATTACTATTATTTATCATTTTCAAAATTTTAAAAATTACTTCTATTATTTATCATTTTCAAATTTCTTTCACATTTTTCTAAGCTCGTAAATTCTAAAAATAAAATTTTTCTTTCCCTCTTTTCATGTATTATTTAATTAATTTGTAATTTTATAAATCATAAGAATAAAAATTTAAAGAATAAGGTGAAATTTTGAATTGATTTTTTTTCAAAGCGGATTCATGTTTTCACCCTTCAACATCTATGTTGTTGAAATTTGAAGATTTGCTATCCTTGTGAACCTTAGTGGCTTCAAACGTGTCGTCGTCGTCCTAGTCGGTCGTAGCAATATGAATTTTAACATGATATATTGTACTCTAAAATTGTAAACTCTATTCTTTGATATTTTATGTTGAAAGAGATTCACGCTTTCACCCTTCAACATCTATGTTGTTGAAATTTGAAGATTTGCTTTCCTTGTGAACCTTAGTGGCTTCAAAACGTGTCGTCGTCGTCCTAGTCGTTCGTAGCAATATGAATTTTAACATGATATATTGTACTCTAAAATTGTGAACTCTATTTTTTGATATTTTATGCTGAAAGAGACTTTATTAAAAATATTGACATCAATTCATTTATCAATGAGTTTATGTTTTGATTTTAAAGTCTCGTAGAGCACAATTTATTGGAATATTAAAATATTTTATTATTTATAAAATTATCTGACAAAATATATTTTCAGCCCACCCCTTTAATAAATCCTGGATCCGCCCCTGTCAGTACCTGACTGTGGATACGTGGCTGCAACCACATATAATATCTTCATAATGACATTTGGAGAAACTGACGGATATTTATGTCCCCCTGTAGCTTTGAAACCCTATGAAGCACTTCCGAGCGCAAAGGTGGTGTTAGGGCACGTGAACAATTATAATCATTGGATATTGGTAAGAAAAAAAAACTCATGGTTTTTATTATATAATTTATAATGTATTTTTTCAGAATAATAACTGCAGTATAACTTTTATTTCAGTTGCACATGAGATCCGACTATCATCCAGTGCCGTGAATATCAAAATACTGGATGAACAAAATAGACCCATCCACATATGGTTTGGAGTTACAATTTACGAAACAAATGAATCTATACAATTATCTGCACAACAATTAGCTGGCAAAGAGGCCAAAAAACAAGCTAAAAAAAATCAGTTTTTCAATTTTTTTTGAAAAATATGTTATTATTATGATTTTTGTTTGTTTTTTAATTTAAATGGATACCAAACTTTTTTCCCATTTATTTACGCTAAGATGTTTCAATCATTTTATGATTTTTTATCGCAATTTTATATTCTAGAAGTCTCGTCGTATTTGTTTATATTTATTCCGAAATTTTCAGAAAACTAAAAACGAAGTATTTTTTGAAATTCAGGACGAATTTAATTGCGTGTACGATTAAGTAGAAACACATGAAATAATTGATATTTAAAATTAATATTTATATTAATTTATATTACGTGCGCATCTTGTAGATTTCAAAAATGTAAAAATATTTAAGTTTCGTAAAAACGAATTTTAATTAATATTTTCGAAAAACTTGTATTTGTTTATTTTTTTTCGATCGCAATTTTATAAAAAGGTGTTTTAATGTTTTTATGATTTTCGATCGCAATTTTATACTTTAAAAGTCTCGTCGTATTTGTTTATATTTATTCTGAAATTTTGAGAAACTAAGAACGAAGTATTTTTTGAAATTCAGGACGAATTTAATTGCATGTACAATTAAGTAGAAACGCATGAAATAATTGATATTTAAAATTGATTTTTATATTATGTGCGTATTTTGTAGATTTCAAAAATGTAAAAATATTTAAGTTTCGTAAAATTAATTTTAATTAATGTTATTAAAAAACGTATTTTTAATTAAATAATAAAAAAAATTGAAAAGCATCATCAATCAAGTCATTCAGTCGAGTCATTCCCGTAATGTGCATATAGCACTTGTGACAATTTACCGCTGCAATTTAATAAAGATCCATCAATCTCATTGTGAAGTCGAATCTTGACATCTGTAAGAGCACTCCCAATGTGGGAGGCAATGGCAAAATTTGCCTTCCCACCTCAACGGTAGCAGCCCCAATGGGAGGCTTTAAAATGGTGGCAAGATAGAGTTTGTGAACAGTGGGAGGCAAATTTGCCTACCACTGTTCATGTGGCAACCATTTTTTTTTCTTTTTTTTTTTAATATTAGTTATTATATATATTATATATTTATTTTATTTTCATTTGATTTTTATGTTGTTAATTTAAAAGTAATGTAACATTTTATTTTTTTAGCCCACAAATTTATATTTATTATTATTTAAAAAAAAATTAACTTAAAATTTAACTAAGACAAATGTAAATTAAAAAAATATAATTACAAATTAAACTTTAATTTTCTTTTGTAGTAATATATAATTGTAATGTGTTATGTTATTGAATTTTTCGTTTTTTTTGTAACTTATATATTTTTTTATTAAAAAAAATATGATATTTTAATTTATTTAATTTCAAATTTCTAATCATACATATCATATTATAATTTTGATTATATACAAATGTAATTTAAATAAAATTATTGATTGATAAAATTAAGAATATTCCCAAATAATATTCTTTTTGAATTAAAATTTGAGTTTTATGGTTGGAGATGATTTTACTATTTGTGGCAAATTTGGTGGCAAAATTTGAGAGTGTTGCATTTTTACCTCCCACCATTTGGAGTGCTCTAAAGGGGTAGAAACGTCCTTCTTCATTAAGCTAGATTACGGATCGGCTCCAACGATTCTTCCTATGGCTGCCAAAACATCTTCGTGTTGAGGTTGAGTGGGTATAATTAATTGTAAATTCCTCTATGAGATTTCTAGATTTGACAGTTGGCTTATATATAGTTTTATACACGATATTAATTAATAATTAATAATTACTTTTCTGTTTCTATAATAATAGTAATATGTGATGGACCATAAAAATTAAAAAAATATTATTTTATTAATATTTTGACAAAAAAGTTAAAAATAAAAATATATATTTAAATAAATAAAAATAAATAATTGAGATTAATGTAACAAAGCATGTTTTTTTAAATTAAAAAATAAAATAATTATTTAGTTAAATGAGGTTCGATCATTAATATAGTAAAAGAAGTGTGATAATTAAAATATGACAATAAAATAGAGTATTATACTTAAATTGAAATTTTATATTATATAAAAAAGGATCCTATTAATCATATATTATTTGATATATTCAATTTTTTTTAAATGAAGTATATTTTGATATTGAGATATGGGAAAGAAAAATGAAAAATGTAATAATTTCGTATTTAAAAATAATTTATTGATATAAAGTAATTGTTTTAGATTTTTTAATTTTTTAATAAATTCATACAAGATAATTCATCATTTAAATAATTTATGATATAAATTAATTGTTTTAGTTTTTTTTAATTGTTTTAATAAATCATACATGATACTCATCATATGATGAGCAAGATGTTTTTTGGCTTTTCATGAAATTGTTTATTACCTTTTGATTTGTAGTGGACTGTAAATCTTTGTCTATGATTTTTGTTAGCTTCTAATTTTTTTTAATATTAATATATTTCTTTCTCTCACAATACATGATACACTATTTTTCTTTTTGAGTATCTCATAATAGTTGAAACACTCCAAATTGTTCTACATTCAATTTGTGTGGAAAGGAATACTAGCTTATAAGTACATGGCTACCCCAACAATTGATTTTAGGATAAAACTTTTCTAAATGTCTAGAGTTTCTCTTTTCTGTTTTCTTATGCTAAGTGTGAGATCGCACACTTCCTATTTCAACAATAGTTAATATATAAAACTATAAAAGGGTGATTTTGATAAAATTTTAATTTTAAAAATTTATATTTAATTTAGGATAAAATGTTTTCTTAAGTATAATTTAAGGTATTCTTAGTACAATTGACGTTTTATTAATAATTAATATAAATTATCTATAAGAGTAAAATAGTAATTATTTTTTAATAATCTATTTTTGATTATAATTATACGAAAGTTATTACCTTAAAAATTATATAAAATAAAGTACTAAAACACTTAATTAAAAAATATATTTTATGAGGTAAAATCTAAATACATGAATCAAAATACTTTTTATCCTAAATATACTTATATAAAATTATTTATTGTTTATTTGGGACAGTGTCAATGAATTTGATGCAATGTTTTGGAGCAAACAAATTCAAAACAAAAACCTACAAATTGCTAAGATATAATATCTTTGTCACATCACAATAATATTCACATTTTCTTTGTATTTTACAAAGGAAATGTGAATATAATTGTGATGAGACACAAGTAATCACATTGATTGGATAAAGAAATTTGTGTTCACGTATAAGTTGGATAACATTATCACTTTAATAAGGCATTTTAAGGTGTTATATGCTCAACTTTGATATGGTATCAGAACATGCTCAATAGGATTTGGGTGCCCCGGTCGATAGAATTTCCAGCTACGAGTAATTCCGATGAAATTTTTGACTTACTCGTGAAGGGGCGTGTTAAGATATTTTACATCGATTGGATAAAGAACATTGAACTCACGTTAAGGGTTGTTAGCTCGGTTGATTGAACATTTGAATTGATAACCAAATGTTTTAGTTTTGAACTCAAGACATTTCAATTGACCTAGACAACAAAAAAAATATTAGACTCACGTATAAATTGGATTAATTTATTACTTTAATAAAATATTTTAAGGTGTTAATTGACAAAATTTGACAAAAATCAAACTCAATTGATATACACAGATTTCTAGACTATCCTCCACGGTCAGTCGGCCACCTTCCCTCCCGTCAGGGGCCACTCCTTCCAGTCTTCCACCATTTTTCTTGCCCATAAATATTTACCACTTTGTATAAAGTAAACGGATGATATGATAACGAACAAAGAAAAAAACTAATAATAATTTTTTATTTGGAAAATAATTGCCTATAAGAATATTTTATAGTAATATAATGAACACGAGTACAAGATTTTCCTCCACCAGCGCACAATGTTTTTTGGCTTTCCGTGAACTGGTTCTGGTTTACTACCTTTTGATTTGTGAGTCAGATGCATGTTTGTGTTTTATGATTTTGTCTCATTAGTTTTTGGTATTGTATTAGGAATTTGTAGTACATGTACATGCATGTACGTCTTCTTTGAGTAAGTCAAAATTTTCATATGTTAAGATATCAAAAATCATCGTTTTGGGCTGATTATGATTTATGATATTATATTGAAGTTAGGTAATACATATTAATTTTAGGATGAAATTTCTGTATCTAGGTAATATGTGCTTAGACATATGACCGCACTCATATAACTTTGGTTTACAATAAATAGTTATCTCTTTAATTTATCGTATTTTAAAACATAATTAAAAATATATATATATTAGATCCAGTACATATCAATTATAATTAAAAATTAATGAAACAACAAATTGAGTCAATAACAATTATAAAACCTATTATCTCACGTTCGCGAGTGTTTGTGAGTTATATTTGTAAATTACAAATTAAAAAAGCTGACAAACACTCACCAGATTGAGTGAATACATTTTTTCGCAATTATAAATTTCACAGCATGTTAATCGTAATTAAAAGACGACAATCCCAACATATTATATATAATTTTTTATTAATAATTTATTCATTATAAGACTTTAGTTTATACGAGTATAATTATAGTACATATATTTATGATTAAGCTTTTTTTAAGGGCTCCACACTCCACAGGCCCACAACAATTAGCAACATATCGGCTAAGTTATATGCTACCTGGTTAGCCTCTTTGAGCACAGCCGGCACCTGAGCTTCGATATCGTCAAACCCTTGTTCGCAAGTGCTGATATCGGTTATAAACGCGGAAGCATAAGTCAAAAGGTTAAAGGCATCGGTAGTCAAAGGCTTGCTGGTTTTCAGCCCTTTTACGGAGGTGGAGCATTCCTTCATTTCATCGATGGCATCGTTGTAATTGTCGTGACATGCATCAGCCACGGATTTGACAACCGTTTTGTTCGACTGGAGGATTTGCACAATTGCCTTCGCAGCTTTGGCCGCGGTTTTTGCTTTTGAGATTAGGAAGCTGCACAGAGTGTAGTTTGAGGAAGTGCACTTAACTTTGAGACATTCGGGGGACGTCAATGTTTGATTGCAGAATGCATCTCTGATGATGGGGTTGCAAACAGCGGATATCGAAACATCTGCATAACAATTATGGATGCATAACAACGTTAATACACAAAACAAAACCGGATGCTTTGACGATGATGATATGATGTTCATCATCGACATTTGTATTAAATATTAATTGATAATTAATTAGATTTTTGAATCAAGCTAGTGAGAGGTGTGAATTTCAATCGACAAATATTGCAGGATTTATAGAGCAAAGATCAAAACATTACGTACGTACCTAATCTGCGTTAGTAAGCGTTCTGGAAGGTTCATCTTAGGGGTACCTTCATTTTTTAGGGTTTTACTAGGCTCTTTTTAATAATTTATACTGTTTATTTCTCATCAACGGTCTAGGAAGAAGGAAGTATACTCCTTTTAATGAGAAATAAAGAGTATAAAATTTGAGACCTTAAAAGTTTAAAGGTTTCTCATCAACAGTCTAGGATGAAGGAATACTTCATGCACGAAAAGATTGTTTCTTTCTGCCCAAGTTATTAGTATTATTTTATTTATTATTTTAATTTATTTTATTAAGGTTTCAGTACTTATTTATATTCCGTTATTCTCATTCAATTAGCCAGTTGTTTATATGAAATAAAGTTTGTTCCTCAATTGAGGTTTTTATCAGGTTTCGGTATTCTTCAGAATCAACGAAAGTCTTGATGTTTTAATTCTCGGGTATTCTTAGAATCAACGAGTCTTAATCTGTTTGTTTGTCGCTTCCCTGCGTCAGTTGGTATCAGAGCCGGAACGATGCCTCCCCGTCGCCACTATGCTCGCGAAACCGCCGTTGAGGCCGCAGTCCGTCGCGACGCCGACGTCGCCGCCTTAAGCCGCCAGATCGCAGCCCTTGCCGTAAAAATCGAGGAACTCCGCCTTATAATCACCATTAATGGTCTAACGAAATCTATCCCCGTGGTGCACCGATCCATCTCGTGGCGCGGTTGGATCTTGACGATCCATTTGTCCTTTGTGATGATGTACCGATCTGGGATGACAATCCAATCTGGAATGTCGAGCCAATTTGGGACGCCGAGATCGCCGAGCCGATCTGGGATGACGAGCCCGCTGAGCCAATTTGGGACGCCGAACTTACCGAGCCTATCTGGGACGCCAAGCCCGCCGAGCCGATATGGGATGACGAACCGATCTGGGACGACGAACCAATCTTGGACGACGAGCCGCTTCATCACGTCGCTGCCCCGACGCCGCATCCTCATGACGTTGCCTCTACCCAGCCTTCTAATGCCCTTGCGGCGTTGCCTCCAGTCCCTGCCCTGGCGTTGAATTCTGATGTCGTTGCCCGTGCACCACATCACCATGTTGTTGCCTTTACGCAACTTTCTAAAGTTGTTGCCCCTGCGCCGATTCTTCCAGTCACTACTCATGCGCCGCCTCAACAAGTCGATGCCCCTGCTTCAAGTCAATGTGTCATTGTCTTTGCGCTGCGCCAACGATTTATTTTTTATCCCGGCATCTTCGTGCTCGATTTTCAGGTTCGCGGTCGAACCTTCTCCTAGAGGAGGAGAATGATGAAGATACGAAAAGATTGTTTCTTTCTGCCCAAGCTGTATTATTTTATTTATTATTTTAATTTATTTTATTAGGGTTTCAGTACTTATTTATATTCCGTTATTCTCATTCAATTAGGCAGTTGTTTATATAAAATAAAGTTTGTTCCTCAGTTGAGGTTTTTGGTATTTTTCGGAATCAACGAAAGTCTTGATATTTTAATTCTCGGGTATTATTAGAATCAACTAGTCTTAATATGTTTGTTTGTCGCTAGGGGTGTTCATCGGTCCAAAACCGGACCGAACCGGACCGAAACCGGCTTGGACCGGAACCGGAATCGTGAAAAATCATGACCCGGAAACCAGACCGGAATAATACCGATCTGGACCGAACCGGACCGGTAAATTCGGGTTCGGTCCGGTTTTGGACCGGATAAAACCGAAATAATTAAAATTTTAATAAATTAAATATAAAATAATAATTATAATTAATTTTTATATTTATAAAATTTAAATTTTATTTAATAAAAATAAAATATCATTTTTAAGTAAATAAAATATTTTAAAATTAAAAATATATTTTTATTTATTCATTTATCAATTATTTTGTTATATTAATTATATTAATACTATATTAATTATATTAAAAATAATAATTTTTATTTGATAAGTAAAACAATTTTTAAATTAAAAATAATAATTTATCAAGTTATCTATTTATTTTTTTTAAAATATAACAATTTATATTATTAAAAAATATTATATATATATATTAATAAATTAAATTCCGGTCCAATCCGGTCCGGACCGGATTTTACCGGTTTTTAACCGAAACCGGACCGAAAACCAAAATTTCGATTTTAGTTGAACCGGAAATCGGTCCGGAATTTTACAGGTCCAGACCGAACCGGACCAACCGGTCCGGTTCCGGTCTGGTTTCCTGTCCGGTTCCGGTCCGGTTTCCGGTCCGGGCCATTTTATGAACAACCCTATTTGTCGCTTCCCTGTCAATACTCCTTTAAACTTTTAAGATTTTAAATTTAATAAAACTTTTAAGAATTTTTACAAAAGGACTGTTTAATAATTTATACTCTTTGCTAAATTGACACAATGAAAAAAATTATTTGTTTTAAATATAGTATTCTTAATCAATACGTGTACGCAAATATAATAGATATTTAAAAATTGATAAAAATAAAAATTAAATTAAATGTTCAATTAAAAAGAAAAGTTAGTTGAAAGGATAATTAAAAAATTGATAAAAAGCATGCATATAATTATATTTAATTTGAAGTTAAAAAATACATTTTTTGTTGAATATACACGTGTCACGTAGGATGAGAATTCACTATTCCTTTTGATGAAAATTTCATTTGCACTATCTGAATATATAGTCGATAGTTCATTTAAATAAAATAATTGTTTAATTTTTTAAAATTGTAATAAAATTATACAATACAAATTAAGGTATATATATCATACATTTGTTAAATTATTAAATTTAATATATTAATTCATTATAACTATAATATCACATTAAATTTTAAATTTTAATTAACTTTTTAAATTTTAATTAACTTGCATCGAGTATAAATACATAGTATAAGTATTTTACTTATGAATGAAAATGTATTTTATAGTTTTCCATAGTAACACTATAATTTGAATAAAATTACACTATTGTTATAAATATTGTAATTAGTGAATAAATAGTTTACCTTTTAAAAGATATAAACCTTACTTTGTATTCTATATAAAGGAGTCTTTCCATATGAATGAAATACAATTCTATTCTCTTCTATGTTCTCTCTTTGTCTAATATATTATTCTCTCAATTTTTCTTGAGTTTATACACGTTATCAGCACGATGCCCTACAAAAGTTCTACGATACCTTAAGAAAGTTCAACCGAGTTCTTCATCAAATATGATCCAAACTCTAAAGCAAGAATTTATATTTATATTTATTAATAATTATACATTTATCTACTTCTTCTCCCCTTCTTCACAAATTGCAATTAGTGAATAACTAGTTTACCTTTTACAAGACATAAACCCTACTTTGTATTCTATATAAAGGAATCTCTCCATATGAATGAAATACAATTCTATTCTCTTCTATGTTCTCTCTTTGTCTAATCTATTATTCTCTCAAATTCTCTTGAGTTTATACACGTTATCAGCACGATGCCCTACGAAAGTTCCACGATACCTTAAGAAAGTTCAACCGAGTTCTTCATCAAATATGATCCAAACTCTAAAGCAGAATTTATATTTATATTTAATAATAATTATACATTTATCTACTTCTTCTCCTCTTCTTCACAAATTGCTTATGTTGAAGCAATTTAATTTCAAATGTTCTTGAATAACATTATAATTTGATATTTCCTGAAGTAATATCAAACTAATTATAATTAGTAAATCAATTAAATTTTTAATGTTCCTGATGAACATTGTGATATGATATTCCCGAAGAAATATCAAAACTAAATGTTCCTGAACAACATGATATGATATTCCTAAAGAAATATCAAAATTAAATGTTCTTGAAGAATATCGTGATATGATATTCATGCAGAAATATCAATTTCAAATTGATTATGATTATAAATTAATTATCTCGAATAACATCGTTGAAAGCTCCTTGGAACGTTGATCCATAATTGGGGCGACGCCACCACTAGTTGTTGGCGTAGCCTCCGGAATCATCGTGCGAGTCTTTCGTGGTCGAGTCATGTGCGAACTCGACCCATGAATCAATTGAGGTACTTCCTGAATTTCAAAGTGGGTGAAACTTTAGGAAAAGTTATTTGCTTGAATATTGAGGATATCCAATGAGTTCGAATCCCCATGAAAAACATTATAATTTGATATTCCTGAAGTAATATCAAATCAATTATTTTTAATATATCAATTAAAATGAATGTTCCTGAAGAACATATACTCCGGTTTAAATATTATATTGATCGGTCCGTAAGAACATCATGATTTGATATTATTCGATAAATATCAAATTAAATTGCTCCAGTATTAGCAATAAGTTTGGAAATATCAAATTAAATTGCTCTTGTAGTAGCAATAAGTTTAAAATGTTCCCGAAGAACATTATGATATAATATTTATGAATAAATATCAAACTTAAATTTTATATGATATTTCCGTAGAAATATCATATCAAATTGCTTTTGGTTTAGCAATTAAACATTAAATATTTTAAATCGATATTGATATTTATAAAAAATAATGCAAATATTCTTAAAATAATATTTTTATTGATTGCTCCAGAAGAAACAAAGTTCAAAACATTAAATGTTTTCGAATAAAATTATATCATGATACTCGTAGAGCAACGTAAAATTCGATTGTTCTCGTCATATGAATTATCCCTGAAGGATATCTTTTAAAAATATTTTGAAAATCGAGTATAAATGTAATCTAAACTTGTTATTCCTGAAGAGTACACAATTGATTTATGTGTATGTTATACACAATACAAAATATTCTTGAAGAATATTTTATGAATAAAGTAGCAAAATATATATTGCTTAAATAGCAATGTAATATCATTAAGAGATTATTAAATTTGATAAATATTCTTAAAGAATATTTTAATTGATTATTCGTCAATAAAGTTTGAATGACACAAGTATTTTGACCCCTGAAGGATAATTGGTAAATATATTGTTATTCAAATGATGACATATTAAGAGTGACTCGAAAGAGTTTTATTTATTATTCCCACGAGTACTACAAATGTACTTAAAAATAAAAATAATACATACCATGATTTTTATTAAGTGCGTAAAAATTGTTATTTTCCATCTGCGAATTAATTTTACATATGCAACTTATATTCATATCACCACTAAAGTGTATTTTTATGAACGAGCATAATATAAATAAGGTATATTTAATATCTCGAGCCCGCGATCCTGAAGATCGGTTTATAACAATTACGCTGATTTGTATATTTAAGGAAGATCATTTCCCGGTATTAGGGGGAGATAAAAATATAAAAGATATAAATGCCGAGAAATTTCATTGAATGAAAAAGATCTTCAATTCTTGATCCACGCACCAATCAATGGAACCCGAATTTCATGAAAATAAGTGACTTGGAATATTAAGCAAGTAATCTGCCAAATTCATTTACAAATTAATGAATGTGTGACAAAATCACATATATTTGTGATAAAATGAACTATAAGAGTTCAAATACCAAAGAGACCAACTTAAATGTTGATTCTAATATACGCCTGAAGCGTAGTAGATCGATCTCCCTATATAAAATAAATCAATGGAAAAACAAAGAAACTAAGTCACCCTCAAAATCTCCTGAAGAGAGTTAAATGGAAATTTAATTGAAAAAACATGTGCACATGATAATAGAAAAACGTGGGATTGCGGAACAAACAAATTAAATATTATGAGAAATGTTTTGGTTGATATATTGAAATGTCATCAACATGGAAAAAATAACAAGTCGTCAACGACATATTTGCCTCAAGAGTTGCTCTAGAAAAACTGGATCCAAAACCTAAATTAATAATAGCATGTCAGCAACAATAAGAAACGAGCAATTGAGACTGAGCATTACTCGTTGAATAAAAGATATATTTTGACTCTATAGCACACACCTCAAAATATCATCCCAGAAGGATATACGTGGGTGTTCATTCGAAAAACGAATAATGATGTGGTGAGATATAAAAGCGAGATTAGTTGCTCAAGAGTTTTTCGCAGAAACTCGATGTTAATAAAAATATTTTTAAGGATGACATTTAGTTTCGCTACTTAATATTTCTGGCAGCAACAACGATAGATATAAATATGCATCGAATGTATAATTTGACCATTTAGAAGTCATTAGAAAGATACATACATGAAAATCCTTGATAGATTTTAAAATTCCTAAAATGAAAGGAAACGAAAATCAGAACATGTATAGTATCGTATTACATATGTCATTATAGACAAAAATGATATTGAAGACAAGGTCCCGAAGACCAGTGATTGGTTCCGAAGACCAGTGATTGGTCCCGAAGACCGGTGATTGCATTCTTTTTCCCTCTACTATATTTTTCCCACAGGGTTTTCTTAGTTAAAGGTTTTTAACGAGAAAATCACCACAATATAAATGTGAATGTCATATACTCTTTTCCTGAGTATTTTTTCCTACAAGATTTTATAACGAGGTTTTTAACGAGACATGTGCATCACTCGATAATATTTTATGAGGACATCCATTTTTTTCCATATATGAGTTTGTTTTCGAGATAAACTATGATATTGAACCTGAAGTTCAAAAGAAAAATATAATCTCTTAGAAGATTACATTCTACAACATTGATCCTCATAACTGATCGTGAATTGAAGTTCACATTATTGTTCATTTGTCAAGAAATGTATATTGAACACTAGATGCATCTAATATACTCCAGAAGAGTTACCGGCCGGTTATAGCAATTGCGAATGTTCTAGTCAATATAGATGTCTGGTAAAGACACGTCCCTGAAGGACGAAAAATATACAATAATACAAATAAATGTGAAACTCGACAATTCGAAGATTGGGTCCTGAAGAGCAAAATTTAAATTTTAGTAACTAAGTTTTTCCTATATGGTTTTATTAGTTACAGGTTTTAATGAGACTGATTGATCACTAACTACTTTCAAGAAGTCAAACATCTTTGGTGATTACAATCAGGGGAGCAAGTTGTACTCTTTTTCATTCGTCGAGGTTTTACCCCACTGAGTTTTCTTGGCAAAGTTTTAACGAGGCTGCAATCCTGTAAATAGTCATTCAAGGGGGAGTGTTATAAATATTGTAATTAGTGAATGACTAGTTTGCCCTTTCTTGGTAGACAAGACATAAATCCGACTTTGTATCCTATATAAAGGAATCTCCCCATATTAATGAAATACAATTCTATTCTCTTCTATGTTCTGTCTTTGTCTAATCTATTATTTTCTCACAAATTCTCTTTAATTTATAACAACTATATAAAAAATATAGTTTAAAACAACTATATTTTAAAAGTTTAAAATATACAAGTATAAAAATATTATTAAGAGTGGAAAATGTGAGTTGACGCAATAGTAAATACAATTCATAATTTGTGTTTTGAAAAAAAAAATGCAATAATTTGTGATTTGAAAATAAATTATAATTTAAAACGAAAATAACATTTGCTTTAGAGCATTTGTTTTTTCTTTAGTCCTTTATAAATTATAAATGTACTATACTGTATAAGATTTCCCTGATCTCATTGATTTTTTTTTCTCCGAATTAGTTTATAACTCTTTGAATTTTAGCTATTTCTTACTATTATCTAATTATTTTATTAATTCGGTCTAAAATCAGACCTCATTGAAATTTACTGATTTAGTTCGGTTCAATTTCTGAGCCATGATTTTGCATAATTTTGGTACCGGATTTATTCGGTTTCGGTCTGGTTTTGGATCGATAGACACCTCTAATTTTTAGTTCGATTTATATACTCTCTCTGTCTCATACTTATAGACACAGTTGATTTTTTTGTCAGTCCAATACATATGTCATATGATAAACAGTATACAAAAATTATGAAAAAATAACTAAAATAAAATTTAACATTAAATATTATAATTGAATATATTACTTATAATTGATTTCGTAAATAATAATAAAAGAGATGATTTATTTTGTAACATTAAATATTTTTAGTTTATTTTGCAAATAAAGTAAATGTGGTGGTTTTATGTGCTATATTAATCCTATATATGTATATTATTTTATATATTCAAAAAAAATTAAAATGGAGTATATTTTGATATTGAGAACTAAGGAAAAAAAATGAAAAATGTAATAATTTGGTATTTGAAAATAATTTATGATATAAAATAATTGTTTTAGATTTTTTTAATAAATTCATACAAGATATTTCATTATTTGCGCACAATGCTTTTTTGGCTTTTCAAGAACTTTTTTTTAGGGAAAATATCACATTTGGTCCTGTTTATGGGTCATTTTCAGTAAGTAATCTTTTATCTTCTAAATTTATCACAGTTGTTCCTTTTACCTGCTAGTATAGGTTAAACCGGTCATTTTTTGAAAATAATTTGAATAAATAAAATGTTGAACAAGGAACCTATTAAAATAAGTTGCACATAAACTCACTACACCATGACATAAAATATGAACATTTTGAACCATTAAAATATTTGTACTAATAATTAATTATACTAATATTAAATAAATAAATAAATCATAAAAATTAAAAAGAAATATTTAAATAAATAAATATTATAAGTATAAAATAAAATAATATAAATTTTAAATTAAATACATAAATAAAATAAATTATTAAATTTTAAATTAAACACATAAATCATTTTTAAAATAAATTAAATATTAAATAAAATAACAATTTATTTTAATATTATAATAAAAATAAAAAATAATTGTTAAAATTTTGATTATTAAATTTAAATAATTAATTATTAATTAATTATTTAAATTTAATAATCAAAATTATAACAATAAAAATAATTTAAATTTAATAATTTAGTATCTTAAATTTATTAATTAATAATTAATTATTTAAATTTAATAATTAAAATTATAATAATTATTTTTTATTTTTAATATAATATTAAAATAATTTGTTATTTTATTTAATATTTAATTTATTTATAAAATGATTTATGTGTTTAATTTAATATTTAATAATTTATTTTATTTATGTATTTAATTTAAAATTTATATTATTTTATTTTATACTATAATATTTATTTATTTAAGTATTTCTTTTTAACTTTTATGATTTATTTATTTATTTAATATTAGTATAATTAATTATTAGTACAAATATTTTAATGGTTCAAAATGATCATATTTGGTGTCATGGTGTTGTGGATTTATGTGCAACTAATTTTTAATAGGTCAAAGGTTCGATTCCTTGTTCAACATTTTATTTATTTAAATTATTTTCAAAAAATGACCGGTTTAACCTATAGTAGCAGGTCAAAGGACCAACTGTGATAAATTTAGAAGATAAAGGACTACTTATTGGAAATGACTCATAAACAGGAACAAATGTGATATTCTCCCTTTTTTTTTATAGGTCAATTGCAATATCTTGGAGTTCGAACCTAGTATTCTCAATTCGAGTGCTCAACCAACTGAGGTAACAACCCTTGACATAAAAGATTTGAGTGGTGTACCTTCTAATTTGCAGTAGATGTTTCTTTATTATTTTGCTTCTTCTTGTTTTTTTTTTTTGTACTTCAAATTTTTGTATAAGATTAATATATTTTTTTCTAACATATATGTTTGAAAGAGATAAAATCACAATCAGTCATATAAGCTTGACTAGGGGTGGAAATTTTGTCCCGTAATCCTAATTCAGTCCTAATCTCATTCCGAAAGTTAGCGGGATGGGACGGGATCAATTTTGAAATTGGCAATCCTATCTCGTCTTGTTCCGTTTTTTTCATAATAGGACGAGACGGGATTGAGACGATTCTGTTGTATCCCGTCCAGTCTCGCAAATTTATTATTATAAATATAATTTTTGTTTTTTTCACATAAATTAATAAAATTATCAAAATATAGATAACACATTTAATTAAATTTATTATTTAATCTAATATATATTTCACAATCTAATAATATTTTCTCTCTCTCTCTCTCTCTCTCTCTCTCTCTCTCTCTCTCTCTCTCTCTCTCTCTTTTCTACTCTCGGTACTCTAGTAATTCTCACGATGATTAAAATACATTGTTGGAGACCCTTTATATAGACCTAGACCTATACACAACCCTAATCAAAATTAAGGTAGGAGTCCACGCCGAAAAGGACACGAAATCCGCGAGACTTGGCGCACAAGAAAGAGATCTGCGCTGCCCAAGACCCTGTCAGCGAACGCTGAATACGAACAAGCTGTTCATCTCGTTCTGCAACGTCAGACATTCTGCACGAAATCAACAAGGTTCAGCGCCCGCTAGCCGGTGTCTGGCACCCGCTGTCCCTTTCGACTTCGTTTTCTTCCTTCTTTATCCCCGATTTTGACTCCACATCCCAACAATCTCTCACTTGGAGGAAAATTCCGATCACCTCCCACTGCAGCAATCCATCTATCCTTTACCTCTTCTTGCCCGCGTCCCCGATTCTCACCAATATCGCCCATTCGAAGTTTCCTCCAACTTCGATGCCTCACGACTTCTCAGGTTCTTCCAGGCTTTCATTAACATGCACTTCGAATTTTTCATATATTTTCCACCTGCAGAGACGCAAGAAAATTTACCCGAATGCATCACCTTGTTTTCCACGGACATGGCACCGTCTGACAATAACGAGGTCTCCTCGTTTCTCATTGCCATCTCCCACTTGCTCGATTTCCAACCCACGATTGTCTCATCTTCTCGACTTGAAAGATTGCGATTGGTCTTCAAGATCTCATCCGGTTGGTCTTCTTTCACCGGAAAATATTTCAGCTCTCCACTCTTCGACTCTCTCTTGATCACCGAGAATCGAACTTTGCTCTGCTTCTCGAGAAACGAACTCCGACCATGCAAAACTTCCCTGAATTCTCACTAACACGACTTAGTTCACAATGCTCAGACACATTGGTGTTTTCGGCCCCACCAATATCATCACGACCTCCAGCCGTAGTGTTAAGGGTGCCAGTCTTTCGACCATGAGCAATCACCATTGCACCCTTCGTCACTTTCCAAGCCCCATCATCGAAGGTCACCATATGGCCGTCTTTCGCGAGCTGACTGAACGAGATCATATTTCTCCTCAGCTTCGGCACATACCTTACCTTCAAAAGCTTCAACGTCTGTCTACGAGACGTCTATAGTGTCTCGTTACCAACACCACCAATGTTCAAAGTCCGACCATCCCCAAGGCGAACTTTCCCACGATTACCAGCAACGAAACTCTCCATGTCATCGCGTCTTGTTTTGCTGTGAAACGACGCTCCCGAATTTAGCACCCAGGAGTCTTCAATATCCTCAGAAGATGTTAGCAAGACATCTCCATAATCTTCGGTTTTCGCATTGGCTTCAGCCTTCGTAGGCTCCCTGCAATGCCGCTTGATAAGCCCCGCCTTCTCGAAATTCCAAAAAATCACCTTCTTGCCTTCTATCGTCTTCGACCCTCCACTACCATGGTTAATGCTGCTCCCTTAGCTTCGTCCTCGGCTCTCAGTACTCAGGATATAACCAGACGGTGCCTCTAGAGAATCCTCCTTTCGCAGCTCCTCAGCCAGCACGCAATCCCTGACATCAGCGAATTTCAGTTTCTCCTTCCCCGTTGAATTATTAACCGGAACCCTCATGGGCTCCCAACTATCTGGAAAAGACGCCAACAAGATCAGTTTGCACACCTCGTCCTCGAACGCAATTCTGATCGCCTTCAACTTATTCAGGGTGGAGCTCATCTCATGTAAATGAGCCACGACATCAAAGTCGTCTCTCATCCTCAAGTTGAACAGACTCTTCATGAGGTATATCTTGTTGTTGGCAGTGGGCTTCTCATACTTTTTGGCAAGGGCCTTCATCAAGCCTTGAGTAGTGGTCTCATCGACCATGTCATCCACCACATTCATCGACAAGGCTAAGCGGGTTGACTCACCCCTGAGTGAGCTACAAATAATTACTCGGGTCTCGACTCTCAAGAGGACGAGACCCTTAGTAGTATAACATGGTAAGGATGACCCAAGTCATTCTCTCGAGGAGTGTAGGCTCAGAGTGTTCGTTTAAAGAGTGCGTTCAACGTTTGCTTTTTGTACAAATAATATCAAAGTGGGGGAAAAAGAGAAGAAGATATGATAACAACTAATAAACGAAAGCAAGAAAGCATGTAAGAGCAAGTAAAAGAAGGGAAACGAGAAATCAATAATAAAAACGTAGGTTTGGTATTTGGAACATTTCATATATGAATCGGGTTAATAACAATAAGAACCGGGCCATAGGCTCGCTCAAGTGCTTTTGCGGTTTTAGAGTGGGCCGACTAGTCCATCGATTAAGGTCAAACAATGGTTTATTAGATTAGTGTTCAAGGAGGATTACCGGGTAGGTCTCATCTCCAACAAATCGAGTAATCGACAAAAATCAAAAAGTGAAACGTCTCCGGGTAGGTCTCGGTTTCAACAATCGATCAATGTCAATCACAAATAAACAAATTAACCCAATCAACATGGCCAACAATAAAAATAAATCGATCATTAATCTTTAGATCAATTCACCAATTACCAAACCAATAAATCTATCCTAACATGATGCTAAAGCAAATACAAAAAAAAAACTCAAATAAAAAGCATGCATAAATAAAATAACAATTAAAGGAGAACGAAGCTACCTGTCAAACGAGGAGTCGATCTTCGATGTGTCACCCAACGAAAATTGATCCGATGAATAGAACAGGCTCGACGATCCGAGAACAAAATGTGAAGAAAAAAATACGAGAAAAACAACGAGGAAAGAAATATCTAAGAATTAAAATGCTTGAAATAAAGAACTTGAAGAACAAGAGTAGAAATATATCTAGAGTACTATTCTAATTATTTACAAATGGTGACTTTCTCTCTCTACAAAAGTAAAATGGGTTCCTACAAATTGGTCAAACGGGTTGTCTGTGTGCTTCTCTTATTTATAGCTTTCCAAGAGCATATGGGACTTCAAAATGTCAATTTTGCCCCCAAGAACTCCATTTACGAGCAGTAAACGAAAAGTCAATAAAAGTCATTTTTGTTGGGCTCGGGCGAGCCAGACTTCATGTTCGTCTCGGACGACTTTTTCTCCAATTCTCATCGCATCCTCATGTTTGCTCTTTTAAGCTTCGGCACCTCCTGTTTTAGCTTCAATTCCCTATTTTTCAAACAACTTCAAAATAGTAAGGAATTACAATATACTAGAGGATACGCCATGTAAATTTCCGAGAAACGGGCAAAATAAAACATAAATCGGGGCATAATTTACACAAAAAACGCATGAAACAACCCCTCCATATTTTAGAACATTGCTTGCCCTCAAGCAACACTAAACTCAACCAAAATTCGAAATTTAGAAGCTTCGTCATTTGTTATCAACTCAAAACAAGTTCTCGGTACATGAAGTAAATGGACAAGACAAAACTCACACAAGTTAAAGTCAAAAAACAAAGCAAAGAGTAAAGGGATCATTCATGATTTTCAAAGTCTTCTCCCGGTTGAACCAATTTCCCTCGCCAAGGTACACTCATTCTTTTTAACAGTTGTGGTTTAAGGAATCACACACAATATCACATGCAAGTGAAAGAGTCAAATCAATGTAAAACTTGCATGTATCAAGAAATAGAGCTCAAGGTGAAACTGTAAAGAAGAACCTCAAGTAACAATGTTGCACGTAAAGAAATTCAACCATAAGCTTAAGCATGTGAAAGACTCCACTCATCAAATTTGGCTATCTTACGGATCAAAGAACTCTAATCGCACGAGGGTGAAACGAGGCTAGGATAAAGTTATTCGGGAATTTTTTGGATAAAGTGGACTATTTTTGGCAAGATGTGCCCTTCCTTATACCTCCAATGAAAAATATTCTAATCGAACCCTTCAACATTCCACCACTTAAAAATCATCAAACTTCATATTCAACCACACGAGTTGACGAGGAGAGCTTACAACACAATACACAATTCAACAAACGACACTCCTTATTGTCTCGACATTATTTCATATCACTTTTCTCTCTCTTTTCTTTCTCTTTTTTTTTTTCTTTTTTTTCTTATATTTGAGACGGAGTATTACATCGAACATATCAAGAAAATTACTAGCTCACCCCACTTCTTTAACACATTCCAACCGACACACAAACAAGAATCACATCATATTTCTTCATTATAAATCAATCCTCCAAACGGGTAAGTATCGGACGTGAATGAAACGGTTTACATGTAGGCACAAAGGGGTTCTCTATGGTGTCCCTCGACGGGCTCGGGGTTTAAGAAAATTAAGGCTCGAAAGGGTTAATCCTAAGCGATTATTCTTTTCATTTCCGAAATCAAACCGGTTATGACATCGAGTTTTGAAATTCAACATGCACAAGTTCTAATTATCTCTTATTTACTTCATTTGCAACATTATTGAAGGAAGAAAAGTATTAGGTTCAAAAATTATTCAACGAGATTATTATCATATTAATCATATTCCCTCAACAAGATCGTTACAATCGACACGAAATTTCACACGGGTTTTTGGAAATATGGAACAACCGAGATAAACAAGAATAGTAAAATTCTCCCTAAATCCCCACAGAGTGAATAACAAGTGTGTAATTTATTTTTTAAATTTACCCCGAAAACCTAAAACGAGTTTTAAAGCTTCAAAATACAATCGAAAATTTATAAATTCATCTAACTCAAAATAACCTTCCCCCTCCACATTTTGATATAAGCATGTCCTCATGCGACTACATCACGACATCGAGGTTTTGCAAAGAGGAGGAAGATTAAAAAGAGTGGCATTAAAGAATTCAAACACACAAACACGACCATGACATTCACAAAACACCACCAAGTACATATATAAGGTCACACGACCACCATCCACAATCCATAACATAAAATCCAACAAAAACCAAGTATCTCAATCAAAGAGTAGAGCAAGGAAAGGAGGAAAGAGATAACTGGGCCCGTGAGTCGTCACGGGGATCATAAGAAAGCGGTGGCGGTGATGACAACATCCATAGAAATCATCTCATCGGGTCACTTTGGTGGGTCTGTGGGCATCGAGTAGTAGCCTCCCTATATCAAATTCGTCAGAAGCTCACCTTGCCATCACCATCTGAATCTGTTCTCTGAATCGTCTCGCTTCCTCGTCTGTCATTTTACCTCCCCAACGCCCCTCAACACATCGCAAAGCTATGAAAAACAAAGATTCGAGGATCAACGATTACGAAATACACCCGAAAAATGAGAAGAGACAAAAAGAACAGAGGAACTCTGTTTTCAAACACAGAACACAAAGTACAATATTACTGTATTATTATTATTTAAGAAATCAAACTCAATTAAATTCATCTGAGATCAATTAACAATGATATTTTTACAACTTATTCCTTTTAATGGTTTTTATTTTTATATTAAACTCAATTTTATTTATTTCATAAAAAATTATATTTTATAAATTTGGCCACGCAATCACAATGTGTCGCTCGCTCTTCGCCACGCCACTGCCACCGTATAAATCAGCACGTAGTCACACACTCGAAATTATTCTGACCCTTCACACATGGGAAATATCGGCACAATCGTCGGCGAAATTTTTATATAGTAAGTATAATATTAAAAAATATATATAGAAGTTACCAATATATATTAAAATATATATAGAGAGAAAATAACAATATATATTAATAAAATATTAAAATCTTACTACGTACAAGTCCGTATGAGTAGCTCTCCCTATATATATATATATATATATATATATATATAATTTTGAAACGTTCCGATCTCGACCCTAAACCAACCAAAAATCAAACGAAATTGAAATATACGAGAAGAATTTTTTAAAAGCCAATCCCGTCATCAACCCTAAGTTTGATCGATTCCACTATAAAGTTTATTTTTGGAGCATTATTCTAAGTGACATATTAATCATATATCCATAAACAATACACGTTCTTATGAGTTAATTGTTTATGCACTTATATAAAATAATATTAAAATAATTAATCTGAAAATTAAATCCATTTTATGGTTATGGTCCTTACACCGGTCGCTATATCCGTCACACAGAGAGCTGCCCTACACTACACATCAGCGGGTATCTTCGATCTTCCTACTTTTCGCGTTAAATGGTCTTCACAATCAACTTACCATCTCAATTTGTGCATGTAATCTATATAGAGATTTTGATATATATATATCTATTTGTATATGTTTAAT
>JACOMQ010002816.1:0-22809 GCA_014843705.1 Euphrasia arctica
TGGCTGTTAGCCTCTCTCTGTCTCTCTCTCTCTCTCTCTCTCTCTCTCTCTCTCTCTCTCTCTCTCTCTCTCTCTCTCTCTCTCTCTCTCTCTCTCTCTCTCTCTCTCTCTCTCTCTCTCTCACACACACACACACACACGGTCTTTTGTTTTTGATACACAAACATATGCACAACCCTTTTTCTTATTCATTTTTTATTACTCCCTCCATGAATAAATTCTTTGATCTGGTCTGAGACAAATGAAAGCACCCTTTGGCTGCAGAGATGTACATTTCGTATATACGAGTAAATATATTAATTGCATCACTATCCAGGAGATCATCATCAAAGGTCTTTTTTCTGGTACTGAGGCAGAGTATATAGAGAGTTTGAATTGTAAAATAAAAGAGTTCATATATATATATATATATATATATATATATATATATACTTTTCTGTCCCACACCAATAGTCACACTTCCTTCACAAATTACAAAGGAGAGAAGACTATTAGTTTTCTGTCCCACACCAATAGTCACACTTCCTTCACAAATTACAAAGGAGAGAAGACTATTAGTCGGGGACGGAGGGAGTATATACATACTTGATTTGTTCAATTTGTAAGTAGTCTCTTTGTATAGATGGATCAATAACAATACCTAAATTAGGTATGTATAGCTTGGAATTAGTTACTGTGAAAAATTTAATTACAAGTAATATTGTTTTCCTTTGGATTCTTATAGTGTAAATCTTGTTTTAGCTTGAAGTTGTTTGAAAACTATAGTGAGATTGCGAATTGCGATGGGATCTCACATATTCTCGTCATGGTTCTGAAGATGTGACATGAATGCGATTCAAAACGAGAACGAAATGAAACTTAAAAAATGGCTCTACGCTGCGTCGGAGGGGCTCGGGGTCTCGGGCGCAAGCGCAACATATTTGTTGGACATGAAAATCGTTTCTTGCTTATTTTTCTTACAATTTTTGGCTCGGGAATTCTTTAATTGTTGGGATTTGCGCCCAATTCCGTTGATGCAAGAAATGAATACGAAATACGAACAAAAACCGAGAAATTAAAAGACACAAAGAATTATAGTGGTTCACCCCTTAATGGGCTACGTTTACTCTCGCCGCTGCAGATCTTTCACTAAAATAAATAAACGACTTCGGGGAGTTTACAAACACACACGCGTATCTCAGTATTTTCACACTCTAGTTTATTCTAACACTCTAGTATTTTCATGATGGGATTATAAAATACATTGATGAAAATTTCTATTTATTAGGGTAAAAACGTAACACCCGTTTTCAACTTTTTAAATGCATTAAAATAACTTAAATGTTTAGTTGTCCTTTAACTCTATTAAAAATTATGAAAATAAAATTTTAAATTCTTATGAATATATTTCCCATAAATATAAATAAGTTGAATGACTAAATAATAGTAATAAATTTAAAACTCTTTAAAACTAATTAAATTGATTATTATCTCTCCCTTTGCCTTCAAACTCACACTCAATCAATACCCTCGTCCAGAGACACCGCGAGCCGAAGACCACGACTACCACCTACAATTCCACACAAGACGAAGCCCTATGGCCGCTGCTCCTCCGCCATCTGTGTCCGACCGTCGACCTCCAACACCGACGCAAATCCAGCTTGTAAATCGTGACGCTCCGCCGCCATCAAATTCGCCGTCGTGTAAATCGGTAAATTGCTTCCCACCATCTCCTCTGTTCGATTGTTGAAGAAGAAATAGGAACATTGAATTCTGAATATACCCATTTCATTCACCCACATTTTTTTATAAGGATAGTAATTATTACAAAATGGTCCCTGGCCAATGACCATATTGTGGGCTAGCCTACTGAAGCTTTGGGAATGAATTATTTAGTCCGTATGATGTTTGAAATACTCTCAATTCAATCCCCCAAGTTTATGGAACTTTCAGTTCGTCTTCCTACTAAATTATCAACTTAGCCTTTAACCAAACTAAACTCGACTCGTCCTTTTATATGTGTTTATACTATATTGAGTATTTTAATTTAAATACATGAATATGAATCTCGATTATTTGAGACTTGAGGTTTCGACTTGCGAGTTTAGGAGAGGTCTTAAACATAGGAGTCACGACTAGTAACACTAGTAACACGTACGCTACAAGAGGTAGGGGCTTCTTATCCTTTACTCTTGAGTTATGTTATGTTTATGCGCGTATGTTTATTTATGTGAATAATTGTAGATGAAATAAATTATATGATCTTCCGTGGCATTGTTGTTATTTAAATTCTTATTGAATATCATGTTTACGCATGTTATATGTGTTCTAGTTGAGATGACTTTGTCTGATATAGGAGTATCTACGTGTAATATGTTATATGATATCGCCACGTGTAATATGTTATATGCTATCGCCACGTGTACTATGCTCAAATGATATGCTTGAATGACATGCTATGAAAACAAGGTTCACTCGTAGGCAGGGGTGACAACAAGGTCCGTCCGTAGGCAGGGACGACAATATGTGAAATGTATATGTAAAAAAGGTTCACTCGTAGTCAAGGGTGACAATAAGGTCCGTCCGTATGCAGGGACGGCAAATATGTGAAATGTATATGTTAAACAAGGTTCACTCGTAGGCAGGGGTGACAACAAGGTCCGTCCGTAGGCAAGGGCGGCAATATGTTAAAAGTAAATGGTTTACATGTTGAGTTATGTGAAAGTATGTTTATGTGAATTATTTGTCTACATTCTTCACTTGACTATGCATGCCATGTATTCATGATATGATTCATGATTTTAAGATAAGTGATTCCTGCTGAGCACGTTGAGCTCACCTCAATCAACGACATTTTTTTTAGGTACGAACGGAGACTTCGAGGGGAATAACGAGGATGCGGTAGTGTGACACATGTATTTATTTAAGAATATGCACGTGGAATTTAAAGGTCATTTTTATTTACTTAATGCTTAAATTGCTATTTTTAATTTTCCGAAAGTCTTATTTCTTTGAAAAATGAGGTTTATTATACGTAAATTATAATATCTAATCATTTGATAAATCGGGGCGTTACAAGAAACATAATATCTAATCATAAAATAGGTAGGAGTCCAAATTATAAAAGGACACAGGATCTCGTCTAGAATATTCCTTAATAATTAATTACCTAATTAATTATTCTCTTAATTTGACTCCACATCTCAACAATTTCTCACTTGGAGGCAAATTCGATCACCTCCCACTGCAGCGACGTCCCCGGTTCTTACCAACATCGCCCAGTCGAAGTTTCCACAAACTTCGACGCATCACGACTTCTCAAGTTCTTCCAGGCCTTCTTCACATTGTCATCCCTATTAACTTTCTTATCACCTCGCAACTCACTTTCGGACTTCTGAAACCGCAACATTGAAACCAAGCTTCTCAAAGCTCTCAGACGTTGCTTCCCCGAATTTCTTGTGAAACGGCTTACTCCCACTGAATGGTCAATAATTATCGCACCCTTTGACACCTTCCAAGACCCATTCTCGAATGTAACTTTGTGTTCGCCCCTCTCAAGCTAGCTAACCGAGATCAAGTTACCCCATAGCTTCGGCACACACCTTACATTCGATAGCTTCAACGTCTTCCCAAACGACGTCTTCAATCTCACGGTACCAACACCTACGACGCCCAAGGTCTTTCCATCCGCAAGATGAACCTTACCGTGATCTCCGACAACAAATCCCTCCATGTCGTCACGTATCGTTGTTGTGTGAAATGATGCTCCTGAGTCAAGCACCCAAGAGTTTCCGAGAGGCTCAAAAGATGTTAGCAAGACATCTCCACTCTCGTCTTTTTCCGTCACCGCATTTGTCCCGCCTCCGATCCCCAAAAGCTCTCCACAATGCCTCTTTAAGTGACCAAGTTTTCTGCAATTCCAGCACTTGAATTGCTTCTTCTTTCGGTTGCTCGAACTCACCCTTCCACTGCGTTTTAAATCCCCATAGCGATGCTCACCTCGGCTCATAGACATGGCCGACGTAGTCGAAGTAGATGCTTCCCCGGAATCCCTCCTCCGAACTCCCTCGCCAAGGACGCGGTCCCTCACATCTTCAAGCTTCAACTTCTCACCTCCCATAGAATCACCCAACGCCTATCTTATTGGTTCCTAGCTACTCGGTAATGATTCCAATAAGGTCAGGGCCAGAACTTCATCATCAACCTCGATCTCAAACGAAGCCACTTCTTTGACAATCGAGTTGAACTCGTTCACATGAGTCGCAACCACACCATCGTCTTCCATCTTCAAATGGAACAACCTCTGCAACTGCGCCGCTTTGTTAGTCACCGATGGCTTCTTGTACAAGTCGGACAAAATTTTCATCATCCTCGCGGTCGTCTTCTCTTTCATCACCTTCTTGGAAACGTTCTCCGACAACGTCAATCGGATCAATCCGAGTACTTGTCGATCAAGGATAGCCCAATCCGCCTTGCTCGTCTCCTTTGGCTTCACGCCTTCCGACGATAGATGAATTTTCTTCTCGCCCAGGTACTTCACGATTTCCATCCTCTAGGATACGAAATCCATGCCATCAAATCTCGTAACTCCAAAGTTCGTCAAATCGTCCATCGTTTCTTCGATTGCCCAGCTTTTCCACCAAAGCTCTGATACCAGTTGTTGCGCCAAACAAAATTGGTATCCTCCAAGCTTCCCAAACAAGGCTCTGATACCATTTGGGATTTGCGCCCAATTTCGTCGCTGCAAGAAACGAATACGAAATACGAACAAAGAACGAGAAATTAAAAGACACAAAGAATTATAGTAGTTCACCCCTCAATGGGTTACGTCCACTCTCGCCGCTGCAGATATTTCACTAGAATAAATAAACGACTCCGAGAAGTTTACAAACGCACACGCGTATCTCAGTATTCTCACGCTTTCGTCTATTCTAGCACTCTAGTATTCTCACGATGATGGGATTATAAAATACATTTATGGGATCTCTATTTAAGGGTAGAAACCTAATACCTAATCATAAAATAGGTAAGGGTCAAATTATAAAAGGACACAAGATCACATCTAGAATCTTCCTTAATAATTAATTACCCAATTAATTCTTTTAATTTGACTCCACATCCCAACATTAATATAGATCGAACTTCTCACTTATATACATGTCTCTCCATATTTTACCTAGAAAAAAGTTATACTACTACTTTTGTTAATGTTGATCCCATTTTTCTCTGTTAGGCCCAATGCAACCGGCCAAGTCCGTTTTTTCCATCCGACTGTTATCAGTGGCTCTCTGAAGCCCAAGCTCAAGTAACCTCGTTCTTCCCCGTGTAGCGCCCATCGACCAGCCTTGCCCGGAGGAATCAAGAGAGTAATCGGCTATGACTACGCGGTATCTATCTGCATGACCAGCGACCAGCACATCGAAGGGGGTTTGAACTTTTCTGTGCCGATGTAGAGCGACCAGCTGATCGGAGGAAGGAAGGGTATGACCGAGGACTCGTCGTTTAAGCGTGAGATGTGGATCGTGGGGGCGCCACAGCGAGTAAGAGCATCGATGCGGACGGAAGAAATCATCTGAGGAGTGAATCAGGGGTAGATAGGTCTATTCCCTCATAAGCCCATGAAGTTTAGGCCCAAGCCCATGTTTATGAGCCCTAAATCCTGTACTATAAATAGTTGAATCTTTCCATTTGTAAGACAGGACATGATTCCCAAGAAATACATTAAAGAATTTATACTAGAGTTTTGTGATTATTTTCTTACTTGTTCCCTCAATCCCCGAAATACCTTTACGTTCGCGGGAAAAATCTGTTAGGATTTTTCGCCCGTAAACAATTGGCGCTAGAAGGAGGGGTGATCCTCGGGCGTTGAGAGAACAAGTCTGTTTCAATCATGGAACTGTTAGAAATAGGGAACCCGAACGCCACGGTGGTCGGCGAGTCCGCAAGCAGGAATGCTCGGGATAACGGGAAATCCCCGATGGTCGAGGGAGAGTCGGAGGTCCAACCGCAAGGGATCACATTCGAAAAAAACCGACAGTGGATGATGATCGAAAAGCTAAGGGCCGAGCAACGAGAGCTCGCGGAGAGACAGAGAGCCGTCGCCGAGAGGTTAGCCGAAGAGAGAAAGAAAGCGAACATCAAAGAGAACGAAATACCCGATCTCGACATCGACCATCTCCAATCCCCCGAGGACATAAAGCGAACCATCCAAAAACTCAAAGAGCGTTCCGGATTCTGAAAGGGAAGGAACCCCCGAGAACACCCGAGGTCGAGTTTAGAAGTTTGGAAGCGGATTTCGAGGAGGAAACCCATCGTCAGATGGACGCCCGGGTAACCACGAAGAAGACGGGCGAACACGGTGTCCGCACGATGAACAGAGGTCGAGCTCAAGTTGTGATGGACCAGGAGTTAGAGCGCCGCCTGAGCGAGATGGAGAAGAAGATCTCCCAACAAGAAAATGACCCAAAGAAGCGATCGGCATTGGTCGAACCTTTGTCATTGCAGATAGAGAGAGCGCGGGCTTAGTGGGATATTTCCCCACTTTTGACTTTGAACTATGACGGGAGGACAGATCCGGGGTGCCACTGACGAGACCAAATGCAAACTTTTCCCCCTGACACTCGGAGATACAGCCCATCGTTGGTATACCGGAATCCCGCACAGGTCTGTCAACAGTTTCAGAGAGCTAGGAGAGATGTTTGTCTCCTATTTTGCTTCGAAAGTAAGGTGTCCGGAGGGACGACAGCGCCTGATGGGAGTAGCGATTAGATGAAACTGACGAGGAGTACGTCGATCGCATCGAGATGATAGTCCTGCAGGGAGAGCAGGTCGGTGAAGAAGTATTAGTGCACGCTGCCGTGAGCGGACTCAAACCCACGTCTGAACTTTTCAATCCGATGATGAGGGATTACCCCAAGTCATACTCCAAATTCCGGCGAAGGGCCGGCGAGGAAATTGCGCAGCAGCGGATCTATACCCAGCGTCTGAAAGAGTTGGAACCTGAGAAGGGCAATAAAGAAGTCGCGGAGAAGAAAGATTGGTCTAAAAAACCTAGCGGGTACAAGGGGTATCAGGGCCCGAAGAAGGTGGAGCTGGGGAACCACAAGGCTGATGACGATAACCTGTTAGGGAAAAGCCCCAGAATGATTCTGCAGATTTTCTCAGAAAATAGGGTAGACGCGTTGTTTCCCCCGAAACCGCTTTATACGCCCCCGGATAATAGGAACCCTCGCAAGTGGTGTGCTTTCCACGAAGATATCAGACATACAACCGACGAATGCAGAGACCTGATCACGCAGCTCCGTCGACTGTTCGACGAAGGGAAACTCGGCCCACTTCTGCGGACACCTAAGAGAGGTCGCGACCATCACCAGGAAAACCCTCAAGGTTACAGGCCCCATCAACAGCCAAGACTGGAAGGGCCCCCGATGAATCAAAATTTGCTGCCACCACCCCCACTCGTGAACGGGCCCAAGCAGAACGAATTTCCTCCGGAGAAGAATGGAGGAAGGATCAATATGATCGGGGGATTGACCCCCATTGTCCACAAATCCAAGCGGCAAAAGAAGGAGGAGTTGCGGAAATGGGAAGGCATAAACGCGGTGGTTCCGTTCAAAGAGCCGACCATAGCAAAGGGCGTGGCCATCACTTTCTCCGACCAAGATAGGGAGGGTATTGCATACCCGAAAGAAGAAGCCTTGGTAATCACGACCAAAATCCTAGGAGTTGAGGTCGCGAGGATCCTGATCGACAATGGCGCACAGTGCAACTTGATTTTCAAACCAGCTTTAGATCAGCTCGGAGATTTGGTGAGTTATGTGAAACCCTACAAAGAGATGTTGAAGGGATTCGGGAATGTGGTCGTTTGCCCGCTGGGGAAGATAACAATGTCCGTGGAGTTGAGGGATCACCACGATCCCGAGGTGAAGATCACGAGGATGATGGATTTTGTTATCGTAAATTCCGAAAGTATTTATAATGCGTTCTTCGGGAGGCCGTTTCTCGACGTATTTGAGGCTGTGGCGTCCTCCCACTATTATTGTGTAAAATTTCCTACCTCTAGCGGATCCGTTGGGACCGTGAAAGGGGATCAATATATGGCAAAGAAGTGTTTTGACTACCATATCTGTCCCAAACAAAATTACTTGATAAATACCCTAGAGAACGCGCCCGAAAATTTAAACACTGGGGCATTCGGTGATCTCGATCACCAAATAAACGAACAAACCATAAGCGACATCGAACAAATAATCACAAAAAGAGGTGAGGATATCGACGAGTTGGCCGAAGCCACCGATGCAGACATAGAGGAATTTCAGCTTTTACAAATCTTGATCGATGAGGTTCCCGAAGAAATCCAAAGAGACGAACCAGAGATTGCAGCGATCAATACTATCTCGGAAGAGGACCCGGATCCTCGTTTGGGCTTTGAGCCCAAAGAGACCGTAGACCCGCGCGGGCCTTCGCAATTTACTGCGGTCGACGAACTAGAAAAAGTGAAACTTGACCCCGATCGCCCGGAGTTGGAAGTCTTCATAGGATCTAAAATTTCGGACCAATTGAGAGGAGAGTTAATATATTTTCTAAAAGAAAACACGGACGCTTTCGCTTGGTCGCATAAATATATGGTCGGGATCAGTCCCGAACATGCTTGTCATCACCTAAAAATCGACCCCAATAAAAAGCCTGTAGCACAAAAGAGAAGAAAGATGGGACCCGAAAAATACGCAGCGTTAGCAGAAGAAGTAAAAAAGCTGGTCGACAACGGCCTTGTGATAGAAGCTTCGGAGGAGCCGCAATGGGTTGCGAACGTGGTTTTGGTGAAAAAGTCCAACAACGCTTGGAGGTTGTGCATCGATTTTACTGACTTAAAGAAGGCTTGCCCAAAAGATTTTTTCCCGTTACCACATATCGACCACTTGATCGATAGCGTCGTCGGACACGCTATTTTTTCGAATTGCGATTGCTACGCAGGGTACCACCAGATACCTATGGCGGTCGGGGACATGGAGTGTACGTCTTTCTACACCGAGAAGGGAATCCTATGCTGGAAGCGAATGCCTTTCGGTTTGAAAAACGTCGGGGCGACCTATCAGCGCCTAGTCAACAAGATGTTCGCTGAACAGATCAGAGACACAATGGAAGTATATGTGGGCGATATAATTATAAAGAGCAAATGTGAGGCCGATCACGTCAAAGATCTGGCCACGGCGTTCGCCATCCTAAAAACGTACAACATGAGGCTAAATCCAAAAAAGTGCCACTTTGGGGTATACGCCACTAAATTTTAGGGGCACATAGTTCACCAATGGGGGATCGAAGTTAACCCCTACAAGATCGACGCGATTATAAACCTGAGGGAGCCTAAATGCTTAAGGGATGTGCAGAAATTGACCGGATGCTTAGCAGCTCTAAGTAGGTTCATTCCCCGATTAGGGGATAAGAGTCGCCCGTTCTTTAAAGCCATCAAAAACCAGAAATTTCAGTGGGGTAAAGAAAGCCAGGAAGCATTCAGTAAGTTGAAAGAACACTTAAAAGACCCAAAGATACTTTCGAAACCAGTGCCCGGAGAAAAATTGTTTTTATATCTGGCCGCATCCGAACGTGCTATGAGTTCAGTTTTAGTCCGGGCGGATGGGCAAGCTCATAGACCGATCTACTTTGTCAGCCAGGCACTCCATGACGTGGAGACCAAATACACTCCTTTGGAAAAGTTAGCTTATGCTTTGGTCATCAGTGTTCGAAAGCTCCGCCCTTATTTCTTCAACCACCCGGTGGAAGTTTTGACTACTATGCCTCTAAGACAAGTCCTCCAGAGACCAGATACGAGTGGGAGAATACTGAAGTGGAGTTTAGAGGTCGGACAATATGAGATCACCTACGCGCCCCGAACGGCGATTAAGGGACAAGTTCTTGTTGATTTCCTCGTAGAGCTGACTTTTCCGAAGATTGCCCCCACCACCGATTTCCCGCCGTGGAAACTATACGTTGATGGCTCGTCGAACAGTTCCAACGCCGGGGCTGGAATAGCGTTGATCGGGCCAGAAGGGCAATCTTTCGCACATGCCATCAAGTTTGAATTTGCGGCAACCAACAATGAGGCGGAATATGAGGGTTTGATCGCAGGATTAAATTTAACTCTAGCTGTCGGGGCTGAACATGTCCACATTTTCATGGACTCTTTGCTTGTGGTAAACCAAATCAAAGGCGAATATGAGACAAGGTGTGGCAGAATGGAGAAGTACTATGAACATGTCATAGCCTTGTGTGAAAAATTCCCCAAAATATTTATCGAGCAGATCCCGAGGGAACAAAACTCGCAAGCAGACGTTTTGTCTAAACTGGCCTCGTCGGAAGGGGGTTGCGGGCATGACGAATGTAGAGGTGACAAGCCAGGCAAGTTGGGCTATAGAGGAAAAACACGGTCTGATGACGATAGACCGAGGAGAAACCTGGATGGAGCCTATAAAGGCGTATCTAACGACCGGAGAACAACCCGAGGATAAAATCGAGGCCCGACAATTAAGAATCCGAGCCGCCAGATACACATTGATCGGGGACACTTTGTACCGACGTAGCTTGTTCTTACCACTTTTGAAATGTGTGACACATTTGGAGGGGCAGAGGATCTTTAGCGAGATACACGATGGAGTATGTGGAAATCATGCAGGCGGACAGTCTTTGGCACATAAAACTGCTTGCCAAGGCTAATATTGGCCCACGCTAAGGAAAGATGCTATCCGGTATGCCCAAAAATGTCATCGCTGTCAGATCACCGCTCCCATTATCCGAACACAGTCGGAATACTTAAACTCTATATACAATCAATGACCTTTTGCCTCATGGGCCATTGACTTCATCGGGCCCCTGCCGACCGGACCCGGTGGCGTCAAACACGCAGTGGTAGCCGTGGATTACTTCACTAAATGAGCAGAAGCGGAACCGTTAAAAACAATCGACCAGAAGGCCATCATCCGTTTCCTTTGGAAAAACATTATCTGCCGGTTCGGGATCCCCCACACGATCACATCAAATAACGGGAAACAATTCTATGGACAAGAAATAATGGATTTCTTCAACAAGTGGAAAATCAAGTAGGCTTTCTCTACGCCATACCACCCTCAAACAAACGGGCAAGTAGAGGCGGTCAATAAAATTTTGAAGCACACCATCAAGGCTAGAATCGAGGAAAGACAAGGGAGATGGGCTGCGGAGTTGCCCGACATTTTGTGGTCGTATAGAACGACCAGCAAGGCATCCACAGGAGAGACTCCTTTCGCTTTGGCATAGGGGTCAGAGGCTGTGATCCCTTCGGAGATTGAAATCCCCACCCACAGGACATCCCAAAACATTAACGACGACAACGATAAGGCGCTGCGTTTAGAATTGGATTTCCTAGAAGAGAAAAGATTGAACTCTGTCCACAGAAACGCGGCGTCAAAGCAAAGAGCGGAGAGGTTTTTTAACTCCAAAGTAAAAATCCGGAAATTCCTACCAGGAGATTTGGTACTAAAATGCATAATGGTCCTGAACACCGGGGCATTGGGCCCGAACTGGGAGGGACCGATGCGAGTCAGAAAACACCTACAGGATGACGCTTACGAACTCGAACACCTGAATGGAGTGGCTGATCAATATTTTTGGAACGCTTTGTATCTTAAGAAATATCATCAATAGAGATTGAACGATGTAAGGTGTGGCGTGAAATTTCTATGATCAAGTTTCTAAGAAATAAAGCTTATTTTTCTCCCCGCAAACTTCCAGCTATAAGGAAAAATCCTTATTTTTCTTAGGTCGCCGAGACGGATAGGCAATGGACTGTCCGACCACTCGGGAGACAGAAACTAAATTACTCCAGAAAAAGCTAAGGAAAAATCCTTACTTTTCGGAGGTCGCCGAGCCGGACAGGCAATGGACTGTCCGACCACTCGGGCGACGGAAACTAAATTACTCCAGAAAAAAGCTAAGGAAAAATCCTTACTACTCGGGCGACGGAAACTAAATTACGCCAGAAAAAAGCTAAGGAAAAATCCTTACTTTTCGGAGGTCGCCGAGCCGGACAGGCAATGGATTGTCCGACCACTCGGGCGACAGAAACTAAATTACTCCAGAAAAAGCTAAGGAAATATCCTTACTTTTCGGAGGTCGCCGAGCCGGACAGGCAATGAGCTGTCCGATCACCCGGACGACAGAAGCTAAATTACTCCCGAAAAAAAAAGTTAAAGAAAAATCCATGCTATTCTTGAAACAGTTTCTCATAAAGTGAAGAACGTTGAGGGGTTAGCGGGCGTTTTATTATGCATGTTGCGCAAATACGTTGAAAATAGCGGTTGAAAGAAACATGAAACAATGTCGATCAAATAAAAGAAGCCAAACAATTTAAAACAAAAGGTTCCATTCATAAAACGCCTCCGGGTAAACTCGGGATTACAAAATAAGGGGAAAACAGAAATTACATTATATCATTAAAAAGAAGGGCCCCAGTGCAGATCAGGGTCGACCACCAGCAGGAAATCCGCGTCATACACCCGGATGGAGAAACCATCCGTGGGATGGAAGAGAAGGCGGACGTGCCACCCATGACGGAGCTCGGAATCTTTCACGATCAACTCCCAACCTGATCCCACTAGCAACACGAAGCCATGGCGGCGGGACAACTCGAACACCCATATATGCCTCTTCACGTCAGAGGCCGGGAGGAAGTGGTTGAGGTGCTCGTCAATTGGGTTGGTGAAGACTTGGGGGAGCGGGAATCTCTTACGGTGCCATTTCCCGTGAAATAACTGGTCGGCCCTCCACGAACCATCGGACTTGGAAACCACACGAGCCATTGCGAACACAAGTTTTTATTTTGAAAACGAGAAGTAAACTTTGAAGCGTGAAGTAAAGTGAAAAATGAAAAGGAAGCAAGGAAGCTATTTATAATGGTCATGCGCCTGGGGAAGCCCAACCGACGAAACCGTTCCGAAAAGACGTTTCGGGTCATTGAACCGACGCGATTAGCATCCAACAGGTGCATTTAATGCCTCATTTCACACAGAAAGACTTTTAAAGTCTCGCCATCATGGCGCGTGCATAGCCCAAATAATAATGAAGAGTGACAAAACAACGCCACGTGGCGCCCTCGATATGAGCGCCGAATAGGGAAATATAGAAGGTCGTCCGACCGAAGAGCATCAAACGTTTTTGTAAGAGGAACAGTGCGTCGACGATTACATAAATAAATACACGGACTGGGGCATTTTGGCGAGAAATTCTTTCCTCGCCAAAATATCAAACAACACGAACATCTCAAACGAACAACATATAAAGCATCTGAATAGCTGGAAAGCAGAGATGGTTTTGAAATACTACTTAAGTCCAAATACAAATTTGAAACAATTCAAAACTTGTCCGGAAATTACCAAGCATAAAACAATCAAAGAAAAAACACTCTCAAACATAAACTTTTAAGCAGACATGAATTGACATCAAAGATTCTCCAACGAAAGATCGACCTCAGGAGCATTCGCAGATCCCCGACCCCACTTTCCACGACCTTGGGGACTTCAGGAGTTTCCGCGACCGCATCTGCTTTTGGTTTTTCGTTCTGATTAACCGGACGGCAAAGCTGGTCGTGGTCCGGCCACCACGAAAGATCAAGGACTAAATCCTCGCTCAAATCTTCCGCTTTGACTGGGAGGTCGGAGTGAATCGGCCGCTTTTGAACATAGGTTTTCAATTTAGCGATCAAGGAATCCACTTTCTGACCCTCTTTCAGTTGACCTCGGATGCAATCGAAGAACGCACAGCAGTAGGTCCAATCCCCGTACATCTTCAGATTAGTCAAAGGATTGGACTGCCTATCTTCTTCGTCTGCGGTGAACGCTTTGACCTTGGCCTCCAATTCGTCAATCAAAACCTCTTTCTCCTCCAGGAATTTTTGGGCGGACAACTCCTGGTCCTTTTTCTCTGACAGCTCCATCCAAACAGAATCTAACTCCCTGTTCATATAGAAATATGTGGTAAATTCAATGTTTTTTCTTTGAATTTCGTTTTATTTGTATTTAGCTATTTTATATTTGTCTCGAATGAAAATAATTAAAAATTGGTAATTTATCTAATGGCAGGGTCATTGATTTAATACCCCTTAATTGGATCATTGACATAACAGATGTCGTTTCTAGTCTATCTTTTTTTATATATGGAAAGTTGAAAAATCATCATATAATAATCCAGAAATTAAAATAGAAAAGAAATAAGGGAGGTTTGTGATGATTTTTCAATCTTTTCTACTAGGTAATCTAGTATCCTTATGCATGAAGATAATCAATTCGGTCGTTGTGGTGGGACTTTATTATGGATTTCTGACCACATTCTCCATAGGGCCCTCTTATCTCTTCCTTCTCCAAGCTCAGGTTATGGAAGACTTGTTAGTTAGTTGGTTCTTAGATGAAATTTTAAGAAAAACTTATTTCTAGGCGCACACAAATATTTCTTTTTTTATTCGACGTGAAGACATAGGAAAAAACACCTTTTATCATTATAACAACTATTGGATTTAATTTCGAATGGAATGATGAATCTGGCTTAGAAGATTTACCTGCAAGTCGGAGTCTTCCTTGCCATTGTAAGTGGTCAAATCTATCACCAGAGCGGAAAGGCCAAAGCATGTCATGGGACTCAATACTAGTTCGGGACCTTGGTTCACATTACATTCGTTCTCCCACACTACATATGAGTTCAGCTGGATCAGTCAACAACGTAATAGAATTCGCCTGCTACTGTTCGGGGTCGATTCAGTCTTTCGGCAGCAAATCTAGGAACTCTCTCTTTGACCACAACAGACCTATTCCATGTCAACTTCTCGTTAGTCATATAAGGGAAGTAGAGTTTAGGCAAGGAAGGGATTGAATAGATAGATTGACGAAGCCGATCGACTGGGCACTCCTCTTAGATCTTAGGGCTGATCGAGGTTGACGCATTCTCTAAGTCACCATGGAGTCTTTCCAGAAGTTATATAAATAGGATTGGCGCCTTAGACCGTTTTGGGTGACTTTTTCGTGCTTGTCCTTAAAAATCAGAGAAAATGTTCAGCCCCTTTTTCTAAAGAAGAGATTGAAGAAGCGGTGTTCAATGTTCAATCTTGGGAAGAACTAATAATAAAATAATAAATACGATGGTTTCTCTTTAGGGTTTATTCAGGCTTTATGAGCTTTGTTAGAAGTGGATCTCATAAAGTTATGGAGGAGTGTTGGCATTGAAAATGCTGCAGTGGGTATTTTGATACCTAATGATTTACAAGCCTGCGGTTCGGGTTGTTTAACCCTGCAGCCCCATTTTAGAAGTGCGTTTGAACAATACCTCTTGGTACTTATCCTTTAAGAAATGCTCGAGAGACCTACTTGCCACGTGGCAAGAGGCCATTAGCCAAAAGTGATAAGATCTCAAAAGAAAGAAGAGTCTTCTAATCCGGGTCCCCTATGATACTTGGCACAAAGCAATGGGTCCTAAGGGAGATTGTTGTGATCACTTTTCTTGTGTGAATCTTTATTTCATACTCAGGAAATTTGCTTTAACAAATACGGGGAAGAAAGCAAAAAGGATTCAGACATATGAATCCACCAGTTACGACAAAGTGTACTTGCTAGAACCTCGAGCAACGACATTGGGATAGGACTGGTTCCCCACTCTCTGAAGCCGAATTTTTAGCGGGCAAGTTCAATGGGACGGGCACTTCCGCACTAGGAGATCTCCGTCTTATATAGTCGGCCTCCCAGAATGGACGAAGCAGATTCTATATCTATATAATCATCGGGAGACTTTGGATAACGCTGGCATTTACGGTGCTGTCCGAGTCGCGCAAGAGTATTACCAAAGGGAGGCAAACATTTATAGGGGCGCTTGTGAGTAGTGGAGCTGGGTGACAAATACCCTACATTTGAAGAAAAAAACCTTGTGGGATCTGAATAAAATCGCCGGTCTTCCTATTTACGGCCAAGTTTACGACGAGTATACTCCTTGGAATGAAGAGTTGTACGGCTCCGCCCCCTTATGACGTATGCCCCTTCACGGGATGGGAGGTGACCTTCGCTACACTCGCCATTGGGCAACCTCCGGGCAGGTATCGGCTTGTTCTATTCTGATGTCATTTTTTTTATATATGATATATCGGAAAAGCAGAAAGTCTCTAAAATGAAAATAGAAAACCAATTTCATTCAAGGAAGACAAACAAGTGGCATATTCAGAACAGACAACCGATAGTTAGCAGTTCTTGTCTTACTGCTCTTCCTTTAGCAGCCAGACATATGTGACCTTATGAGTGCGTTAGTTCAGATAAGGCAAGGTTAGCAAAGGCAGCTGGGTGTAATAAAACACAAGGGTCCAACAAAGAATTTAATCACATCTGACTGGTTTCCTATAATCTTAAAAGATCCATCTTCAACTGATGAGATAACCAGTACAAATAATTTCAGAATCGTATGGAAACTCCGACCTATGTACGAGGACTGGTCGTAATAGAAAACTTGCATCTACTTATGCGCAGGTCTCGATGTCTTCGGCTGAACGATTACTCTGCAAACGTGATTGGCTAAGGAAAGAGAGAATGATCTATGATCCTCTTACAAAGTCCTAGAGAAGGCGGAGCACTAAGGCAGTGTAGAAAAGGCTTATGGTGAAGGTGCGCACATCAAGCATAGTTCGGATACGCATCAAATGGATTCGAGAGAATGGGATGAAGACTATATACATAAAGATTCGTGTCATTCGAAATAGCGTAGAAGAGGAGCGTCGGAATTCATGCCATCTGGGAGGCTAGTCAACCATGGAATCGCACAAGTAGATTGGTTGACAGCCATGACGTTGGGCCAGGGGAACGAACTATTTCAGAGCGTCCGTACACCGCATCCCTTACACTCATAGGAGCCAAAATGAAGGAAAGAAAAGTCTTAGAACCATGACTTCCCATCTCTATCAAAGGAGTTCCACTTTTTATTTGTAATAACAAGAGTCAACAAAAGACCTAGTTTAGAGACAAAAAAGAAGGCTTTTTACGGTCCTTTTCTCTTTCATCCATTTTTTAGTCGCATTTTCATTTCGTTCTATCGTGTTCCGGGTCCAAAGAGTCCTTGACGCATTCCTTCTAAGTCCCCTTAGTCCATTGGTTTAGAACGTCGGCGAAGACAAAGGTTCGAGATCACCCAGAGCCTGAGAAAGGAGTTGTCGTGAAGGACTATCTCTGGCGTGATTCAATTTTTTACCCTGCTGAATTATTCAGGTATGACAATCCCGATATTTTCCTTGCACTCTCGATCCGTCTTTTACTTTGATTTCAAACCCTAGATTTGGAAAAAAATTGTTGGGGTTGATTGTTTTTTTGTATGCTTTATCTCTGATTGTACCGATTAAATGACTCATGTTTTTTGTGGTTTTGGTTGATAGGAGACGCATCGTCTACTCAGGTAACCAGGTTTGAACTTCAATTTTTCTGTAATTTTCAATAAATACTGATAAAGGTTGTATTAGCTTTTGAAGGTTTAGTTCCGAATTTTTTATCACTTGATTCGGTTTGTTTTCGATGTTTGTTGATTGCGTATGATCACAGAGGGTAGTCACCATTGAAAATAATCGACTTTTAGTAGTAATTATTATGATCGAGTTCGATGTAGTTGAATTGTTTTGGGCGTGTGAATGCAGCGCCGGGAATAAGTACATCCCGTATGAAGAAAATATGTGGTATTTCAATGTTATGGTTCTTCGTCCGTCGCAGACGAAGGTAACCATATTCAGCTGCTCGTGCTTTCCTTCTTTTAGTGCTTTGTGAAGTGATGACATTTTCAGCAAAGCTCTATTTGCCTCGTGAGAGGTAACCTATATATGTGTTTCTTTTTTTGGAATCATGTTTATATTCCTCAATCTGATGCTATTCAATGTGTGTTGTTATTATTGCACTTTTTTTAAGTGAAATAATCATGTTTTGTACTTACTCTTCCTTCACAGACACTCAGACAGTAGGATGCACAAGACTTTTTGAGTTTCATCGTGGATCAAATGCACGAGGAGTTGCTAAAGCTAGGAGGGCAGTCCAACTTGGACGGAAAAAAATCTTCTCTGGTTTCTGCTATTCGAAGATGACGAGTGGAGACAGTAGGCCCAAAGAATAAATCTGCTGTGACAAGAACTGAAAGCTACTGAGTTCTATTTTTGTTGGACAATTTCAAAATTTGTGAAGGCAAGAGGTTGGTTGCTTGTCTATAATTTTAAATACATTGTGTTTGATCAGTAGCATATGAGAAAAAAAAAATCATGACAGCACCAGTAATATCTGAAAATTTGACAAATGCTTTATTGATATTGTGTTTCGTTCACTTATTTATCGTACATAAGCTTGATTTATTTTTGGTTTAGTTGTGTCTCATGCTCGTTTTGTTAGTTCACTTATTTATCGTACATAAGCTTGATTTATTTTTGGTTTAGTTGTGTCTCACGCTCGTTTTGTTATTACATGTGACTGCACTGATGAGAATGATAGTAGAGCGGTCACAATCTATTTGGAAAGTTTACACTCGACGTGCGAAGGGCTAGTATATATATATATACTTTAACTTTGAAAGTATAACAATTTCAACCATCAATTTTCTACTATAAATTGTCAATGTTCATTTTGCCCTTGAGCCAAGTCAAAGTATTCTCAAACTCCTTAAACAACAATTAATCACAATCTATCGACACAAATACATACACACATGTAGAATACAATCAAAACAAAACTTATAAACAACAATTAATTAATCATAATCTATCGACACAAACTTACAAATAATACATACACACATGTAGAATACAATCAAAACAAAACTTATACTGTATAATCCGCATTTATGTTTCCCACATGAACCATTATATATATATATATATTACAATGCTTCAAAACAAAAAGGGTATAAAGTCGGAGTTCGGCGGTTCGAGACCTCGTCTCAACATTTCATTCATCAATTCACAAAATTAATTAGACAATTAAGTTCTTCCTGAAGTAACGAACAATTTGGCATAAGTCTAACCAAATTCTGATGCCGAACGATCGAAGGTCAATAGCGGACAATGCTAACGTCGTGGGGAAAGAAAAACAATGAAGGCTGAGTATTTTTGCTTCTGCCGGTACCACCCATTTAGAGGTTAATTAAGAAAATGATCAATTAAACCACCTTTATTTTAATTTTTACAAGAGGTAAAAAGATCGGTTGCATCACTTGCATGGATTAGGTGGCAACCATGCAAAAGTCAAACCAACAAGTGTAATTCTATTATAATGTGTTTATAAATAAATAAAATGAATAAGAGATATATTGGTTGGGTTCATTAAAATCAATTTGGGTTACAAATTGAATTTGAATCTCAAGCACAAGTTAATAATTAACCATATTAACATAAATGTTTTATTAGTTTAGTACACATAAAATAATTTATGTAATATCAATAATAATTTTAATAATTATACGGTGTCACAAAAGATATTAAATATTTAATTAATATTTCAATATTTTAAAATTTAATTGATCAATTGAACTTAATTTAAGTTTAGTTCAGTTCAAAATCATTAAATTCAGTTCAGTTCAAAACCATTATAATTTAAATCAGTTGAGACCTTTTCATTTCAGTTTAGTTCGATCATTCTTCATTATGATTCAATTTTTTATTTTTGTTTTGAAAGACAAATTTTATTTTTAATCTCAGTACTCATAAAATCTTAAAAAATAATCTCATTACTCATAAAATTATTATTATTTTTGAGATGGAGATTTGTTTTTTTTAACATCTTACATAAATACATTTTTATATAAATTAGTAATATGATATTATGTAATGTACTAATTTAATTCCACTTTATAATTTTTTGACTATAAATAAATTGAAATATTTCAACAATTGAAGTACACAATTTTCGAACAACTTATAAAAATTGAAAAGGAAAGATCGAAAGAAAAACAAGATGAGGATGAAAGTTGCTATGGTCATTTTCTTTATGTTGATTGTATCGGCACGACCAACTAAAGCAGCTGAATATGATTTTAAAGCTTGTTACGATTTTTGCGTCCGCCGAAAGGGATGTTTTACGCGTAAAGGTTATTTCAAGAAAATATCGTGTAAAGAAGGTGTATGCTTCTTTGCCCTCGTCGTTCTAAATCTGAAAACAATCGCGTGTAAATGTTATCAGAAGAAAAAATAAAATTGACCAGATAATAGGTTAGTTATAATAAAATGTTATATGAGAGGCAACTATCTGTATATTGTCATATAAATATATGAAGTATTACTATTGTTTCTTAGTTTACATTTTTTTATTTTGATTGTTTTTATATTTTTCATATTGTCATATAAATATATGAAATATTACTATTGTTTTTAATTTTACATTTTTTTATTTCGATTGTTTTTATATTTTTCATATGGATATATAAGAACCTAAAATGAACTATTTAATATTTGTATCGTTAAATATAATCAATTTTTTAAGCCGGATGTTTTCGACTATCTAAAGCTATAGGGAAGACATTGTGTTTTGGAAAGTGTCTTGTCATTTGTGGATATCGTGTCGGGAATCCGCCGCACTTGTCTTTTTTGTCCACGACTCGTGGCTTGGTCAATGACGAGTTTAAATATGACAATAATCACGCGAAAATATTATCAAAAGAAAAATGTAAAATTGATCAAGATAACTTTTTTTTAATCTACCTGAAATTTTTCTAAGCAAATTTTTTCGAGACCGAATGAGTATTTGCCAACTATATATTAAATCTTTATATTGTCACGTATATATGAAGTAATACTATTGTTTTTAATTTTACATTTTGTTTAGATTTTGATTATTTTTACATTTTACCTATTGATTAATATAGTATAATAGCTACTATATAAATGGACATCCCATATATTCTCTTTGTCTCGTATTAATGGTCACACTTCGTTTTTTATTTGTGAATAAAGTGTGATTATTGCTATGAGACAGAGGTAGTATCTTACATTTATATCATCAATGCTACGATATTGTGTGTAATGAATCAAGATATGTACATCCGTGGGCTCACCATCTACGGGCTAGAGTCGAATTTTCGCTTCGAATGTTGTTGTCTCTGGCATGAAGGGTCTTGGCGCTGTAATTGGTGAGGGTTTAAATTAACGGAATAAAAAAATTGATCGAAATAACATGTGTTGATTTACTTATATAAAAGGTCCTACAACTTAAGCCGATTTCATAAACTGTCCTGCAGGTCCTTTCCGGTGAAAAAAACGGAAAAAGAGCACGTGACCTTATACGTGGCGCCGAAGTGCTTGCGTGAAATTAATCACTACAAAAAACTGCGGATGATCCCTACAGAGACCTACTTTTGAAATAAAAAAATTGATAAAAAAACTGTGAATGAGCACAGAGTTTGAACCCTGGACCTTATGTAGTATAATTTAATATTAAGATAAAATACAATATATATATATATATATATATATATCAAATTATAAATATAAATTATGTATTTGAAACATTTATTAGATTTTATTAAAAATAATAACACTTAAATATTTTATTATAATTATTATTAAAAATGAAGTACTTTTTAAACATTTTTTATTACAAATAATATATTATTTTAATTAATTTAAATTTTTAATAAATTTAAATATATTCAAAATAATATATTATTTTAATTAATTAAAAAAAAAACTTTAATTGTAATTTTATTATTTAGTAAAATAGTGGTTAAAAAAAAAAACATTTAAAACAATTTAGCGTTTTTATAATAACATTTAATTATTTTATTATTATATAAATTAATTGTTGTAAAAAAAATCAAAACAATACGTTTTAATACTCTCCTACGGGAAATAGCAGTAGTAGACCCCTATGAGAAAAATAGTCGTAGGTGATTTATTATTCCCCTACGATGTTTGCCCGTAGGGATAATTGGCCTACGGCTAGCCGTAAAGGACCCCGTAGGGCCTCTTGGAGAGAAGTTATGCTCGCGAATGCGCGCGCAGTCCCCTACAGGAGTCACCCCTATGGCTGGGGGAGTAGAGGTTGCCGTAGGGGAACTCATAATATGATCCAATGTCGTAGGGGAACCTCTACGAGAAAAAAGTCGTAGGGAAATTGTAAATGTTGATTTTGGCGACAACGTTTTTTTCCTTGTGTTTTTGTTTTGTTGATTTTCAGGTTCACAGGTTAAGAATCCGAAGTCAACTACCTTGCGCTTGAAAAAATGGAGACTTGAGTCTCCACTTTTGGACTTACATGAAAACGGCGACCAGAGTCGCCGCTTTTGGTGATGCAAAGAAACGGCGACTCCTGTCGCCGGTTTTGGTGCAAGGTTGAAGTGGCATGGAAACGGCGACTGCAGTCGCCGTTTTTGGTGACGCGAGGAAAACGGCGACTCGTGTCGTCGCTTTTGGTTCAAGGCTGATGTGCATGGAAACGGCGACTCGTGTCGCCGGTTTTGTGACATGGAAAATTTCCAGCGACAAGAGTCGCTGTTTTTGATGTGTTGAAGAAACGGCGACTCCAGTCGCCGTTTTTGGTGCTTGGGAATTTCCAGCGACTGGAGTCGCCAGTTTTGGGGTCTGGTCATGAAAACGGCGACTCATGCACATGTCATTTTTCCGGAGAATGGAGTCGCCGGTTTTGGTGTACTTGAAAAACGGCGACTCATGTTTTTGTGTTTTAATTCTAAGACTAAGTACTTACTACGTGATTTCTTTCACCAGGTACTCAGTTCAAGGAAATAAAGAATTGTTCCAAGTTTGCAACTTCAACAAGATCGACGACCATGAAGACGATGAAATTCTGAGGCTTCAACACT
>JACOMQ010002817.1:0-22808 GCA_014843705.1 Euphrasia arctica
TCCTCATGGCTTGGGGGTTCCCACTAATGTCCTTTTTGTGTTTCCTCTTGAACTCTTTCACAAAGTAGCCCATCATCCTGTTGTCGAAATCCTCTCCTCCGAGGTGAGTGTCTCCAGCCGTCGCCTTAACTTCAAAAGTACCCTTGTCGATGGTGAGGATCGAGACATCGAAAGTACCACCTCCGAGATCGAAGATGAGAACATTCTTCTTAGGGCCAGACTTACTACATTTGTCGAGACCGTAGGCAATGGCGGCTGCAGTGGGTTCGCTTATGATCCGCATAACATTGAGACCAGCGATGAGTCCGGCGTCTTTTGTAGCCTGACGCTGGGCGTCGTTGAAGTAGGCAGGCACGGTTATGACGGCGTTTTTCACGGTGGACCCCAGATAGACCTCTGCGGATTCCTTCATCTTGGAGAGGACCATGGAAGATATCTCCTCTGCAAAGAATCGTTTCTCCTCGCCTTTGTAAGAGACTACAATCATCGGCCTGTCGTTATCGGAGCCGGCAACGAGCTTGAATGGCCAGAGCTTCATGTCAGATTGGACAATAGGGTCGCTGAATCTTCTCCCAATCAACCGCTTCGCATCTGATTACAGAAAAATCACATGAAATTAAATTAATTCAAATAAAAGCAACATTATATATGGATATAGTAATTAAAATAAATATCTGATCTCAGTACCGAAGACGGTGTTGGTGGGGTTGACGGCGACTTGGTTCTTTGCGGCATCGCCGATGAGGCGCTCATACTCGGTGAACGCCACGTAGGACGGCGTGGTGCGGTTGCCCTGATCGTTGACTATAATCTCAACGCGGCCGTGCTGCCACACGCCGACGCACGAATACGTCGTTCCCAAATCGATTCCGATCGCAACTCCTTCTTCTTCGCCGCCGTTAGTAGCGCCCATACTCTCGAGAGTAAGAAGATTTTGTGGTTGGGGATATAAGGATATTGGGGGTTCTTGCGTTGTGCGTATAAAAGTGAAAGACGTGGATGCCTGATATATACTTATGGCTTGCTTGCCTAAGCTAATTTAACTTAGGTTAACTTGTAGCGGGTTACTATAATTTATTACTAATATTATGAGAGTTTTATCCTAATATAACTATATTTGACTTGTAGCGGGTTACTATAATTTATTACTAATATTATGAGAGTTTTATCCTAATATAACTATATTTCAAATATTATGAGAGTTTCATATTAATTATTTAATTACAAATTAAGAAAATTTTAATTATCATAAATAAATTTAGAAGTAAAATCTTGTAATAAAACTAATTAAAATAGATGAATTATCCTATTAATTTGCCGTTTTGATAAGTTAAAAATAAAAATAATCTCAAACTTATAAATTAAAGTATTTTTTTTTTTAATTTGCCAAGTTAATGAGTTGTGAACTGAAATCGATTGATTCGAGTTGTGAACTCTATTAAGTGAAATTAAACTAAATTAATTTAAATTGAATCATTAAGTGAAATTAAATTAAATTAAATTGAATCCAAATTAAATTAAATTAAAAAAACAAAACTTTATTTGCAGATTTAAGAATTAGGATCGTTCTTTTGGAGTGAAACTCTCCAAACTGAATTGAAATGATCTGAATTGATATAAATTCAATAGATATAAATTTGTAAGTAAAATATAAATAATTTAACTATTTAATTGAATAAAAGGATTATTAATATTATAATTATCATTTTTATAGTGTAAGCTCACAAAAATTTGGAGTATTTTTTATTGGTAAAAGAAACAAATTCTTTTTTATTTTAACATATTATTATTATAGATAATGCACTTTTTCTTTTGTATATTTAGTTATTGCACTTCTTTTATAAATAACAAATGAAGAGTGACATGACAAGCCCACACACTATCTTTGAACAATTTTTCATGTTGTGTTTTAGAGCTACTTTCTTGAATCATGAAACTATCACAACATTAACATTATTTGATTTTAAATTCAAAGATACATCTGCAATGCACATAAGTCAATAACAACTAGACTTATGAATATTATAATATTTCTTTATTAAAGATGCAATATTTTTTTTAACACATAAATTAGAAAAATGTTGTTTTTTCACTTTTTGACTAAAAAGTAATGAAATTTGAACAATTTCATTTACAACAATTAGTCAAATATTTATCACAAGTAATGAAATAATCAAATCTTTATTACATAATACAACAATTTTCCTTCAATCGTACCTAACACCTTGTTATGTAATAAAAAAAATATGAAAAATAATTCTTATATTACACACAAATTGATCATGTAATACAATAATCTTCATTATCGTACATAAAATCGTCATTATCCTACAATTTTAAACATGAATAAAAAATAAAAAATAATTCTTATATTACAAAAAAAAATGAATAAATTAAATAAAAATATTACGTAAAAAATAAATTAAATAAATTAAATAAATTTCCAACATGAAAAATAATTCTTATATTACACAAAATATTATGCAAAAAAATAAATTGAATTAATTAATTAATTAATTTTCCAATAAAAAAATTATAAGAGAAAAATAAAGAGAAAAAAAATAAAGATAAATTGAATAAATTAATTAATTTTTCAATAAAAAAAAATTATAAGAGAAAAATAAGGATAAAAAAATAAAGAAAAAGGATACAAAAAAAAGTGAAATAAATAAATAAATTTAAATTTAAATATTAATTAACTAGATGTATCATGTTTTGCACATCTAGTCGTACGTTATAAATTGCCATTATAGAAAAGTAACAAAATAAAAATATTTAATAAATTGTATTCTATTGTACATATTGAGGGCCCGTTCACATTTGCAATGCACAATAACAACTAGATTTATAAAAAAAGTCACTCAAAATAAGATTAGTTTTAGAATATATAAATTGTCATTATAGGAAAGTAACAAAATAAAAATATTTAATAAATTGTATTCTATTGTACATATTGAGGGCCCGTTCACATTTGCAATGCACAATAACAACTAGATTTATAAAAAAAATCACTCAAAATAAGATTAGTTTTAGAATACGGAGTAAAAAACATTACAATTAAATAATACGAGCAATACAATCACATAACTTGAACTCTTGAAGTACATATTATAAACATAATAATTTAACAAAAAAATCTCTATGTACAATTATTCTTTTCTTCTAATTTTGTAAATTACTCTTCAATCTTCATGTCCCATGAATATCTTAATATTTGTTTCGTAAATTAGAAAAGATTAAAAGGTTTATAAAAGGAAGATGGTTTTTAAAATTTCTAGATAGCAACTAGCAAGTAACAAGGAAAACAGTCCAATAATTTCTCCGTTACACTTACAGTCTTACAGCTTTCCAATAATCGGGTTGCAAATGCTTTCAAGCTCTTTCATCTTATCTACAAACTCATCGGCACACGCTGTCTCGTTATCTTCCAGCCATTGAATAGTCGACTCTGTCGCAGCCTCAATTTTCTCCTTGTCAGCAGCCGGAAGCTTCAAAGCAATACACCCATAACCCCTGATCCTGTTCCTCAAATCGTAGGCGTAATTCTCCAACGCATTCATCACGTCAGCTTTCCTCTTGTGGTACTCGTCCTCGGCCTTGTACTTCTCGGCTTCTCTCACCATCTCCTCTATCTCCTCCTGGCTCAGCCTACCCTTCTCATTAGTCACCGTTATATTCTTCTTATTCCCCGTCGTCTTTTCCTCAGCCGAGACATTCAGTATACCGTTAGCATCAACGTCGAAACAAACTCTGACCCGTTTTACACCTCTAGGCGCAGGCTGAATCCCCTTCAGCAAGAAATCCCCCAGCTGGTTATTATCCGCCGTCCTCATTCTCTCCCCTTCGAGAACGCGAATCGACACGACAGTTTGATTGTCGGAGCTCGTGTAGAAAACTTTTTCCTTTCTAGTAGGAATGGTCGTGTTCCTTGGAATCAAATCGGCCTTCAAATCTCCAACCACGTCTATACCTAAGGACAAAGGCGTGACATCTAATAGAAGAATATCCTTCAACTTCTCCTCGCCTTGGTCGGTCAGAATAGCCGCTTGAACCGCGGCTCCGTAAGCAACAGCCTCGTCCGGATTAATGCTCTTGCACAACTCCTTTCCATAGAACAAATCCTGCAACAACTGTTGGACCTTCGGAATCCGAGTCGACCCCCCGACTAGGACGAGATCGTGGATACTGTTTTTCTTTATAATCCTCGCGTCCCTCAAGCATTTTTTAACCAAATCCACGCACTTTCCGAACAAGTCGATGTTGAGCTCCTCGAACCTAGCTCGAGTGATTCGACTGTGAAAGTCAACCCCGGCGTGCAACGAGTCAACGTCGATCGTGGTTTGGGAAGTCGAGGAGAGAGTCCTCTTGGCCCTCTCGCAAGCCGTCTTCAGCCTCCGGAGGGCCTTCTCGTCCCCGCTCATGTTTTTCTTGTGCTTTCTCTTGAACTCGTTCGCGAAGTGGCTCACCATCCTGTCGTCGAAGTCCTCCCCTCCGAGGTGAGTGTCGCCAGCTGTCGCCTTCACTTCGAATGTGCCCTCTTCGACGGCAAGGATCGAGACGTCGAAAGTGCCGCCGCCGAGGTCGAAGATGAGCACGTTTTTTTTCTCGGCGGAAATGCCTTTGTCGAGGCCGTACGCGAGGGCGGCCGCCGTGGGCTCGTTGATTATTCGCATGACGTTGAGTCCGGCGATTAGTCCGGCGTCCTTGGTGGCCTGGCGCTGGGAGTCGTTGAAATAGGCGGGAACGGTTATGACGGCGTTTTTGACGGTGGACCCCAGGTAGGACTCGGCGGATTCCTTCATTTTGACGAGGACCATGGAAGATATTTCCTCGGCGGAAAATCGTTTCTGCTCGCCTCTGTAGGAGACTGCGATCATCGGCTTGTCGTTATCGGGGCCCGCGGGAACGACTTTGAATGGCCAGAGTTTCTTGTCGGCCTGAACAACAGGGTCGCTGTATCTTCTGCCAATCAACCGCTTCACATCTGATTTTATAAATATAAAAGACGTGAGCAAGTGGGGCCTACTGGGAGGAATGAAGAAGATCTAGTATCAGTATATTATATATCTGACTCACCAAATACGGTGTTGGTGCAGTTAACGGCAACCTGGTTCTTGGCAGCATCGCCGATTAGGCGATCGGAGTCGGTGAATGCCACGTAGGACGGGGTGGTACGGTTACCCTGATCGTTGACTATGATCAAAACGCGGTCGTGCTTCCACACACCGACGCATGAATACGTGGTTCCCAAATCGATTCCAATCGCAGCAGCTACTTCGCCCGTACTAGTAATAGCCATTGTATTTTCCCTATTTAATATAGAGAGTCAGATCCAGAGGTACGTACTCTATCTTCTTGTATAGATGTGTGTTTTGGAATATGTTCCAACAACTTTCCATCTTCTTCATGAGTACATTAACTGACATATATTTGAAATACACTTTACATCGTACACCGCATTTTCTTTAATTACAATTAATTAATTCAACTATACAAATTTATTTATTTTTACTTAATGAACCATTAAATATTTCAATATCATTTTTAAAAAATAAAAAAAATTAAACCTCTTTTCGACTTTCGTACACATTATTTGAATAGAAGAAATTAAAGTTACAAATTAAATTTGTGGATTAAAGTTCTTGCTGAAATTGAAAATAGAGGATTAGAATTTCTGAGCAACAATTTTTTTTTAAATTTAATTTTATAAATAAATATATTAATTTAATTGATAGTATTTTTTTGTAAATTCAATTTAATAAATAAATATTGGAAAATTACAAAATTTCCTTCCAATTTCAATATTTTTATAAAGCGACAAAGCTGAAAAATGTTTAAGACTATATATATACAGTATGTACTTTTGAATATTCAATACCATCCATAAAATAATTAAATCACGGTTGGTTGATATTTCAGAAAAGGAAATGGCGGGACAGAGTAAGTATAAAAATTTCAAAGTTAGAGCAACCTCAATGGTTTTGCCAAAATGGCTCTTGCCATTTGCTATTTTGGCCAAAAAATAGCCCTTGTCATTTGCCATTTTTAAAATATACCCCAATGGTATAAAAATAACTAAGGCCAATTTTTATTAAAAAATAATATTTTTAGGTTTTTGACATTTTTTTAATATAATGTTTTTCCATAAATTATATACACAATATTAAAATTTAAAATAATTTATTAAATTGATCACCTACCGAGTACCAACTATCAACCTACACCTTGATATTAAATTTAACAACTCAATCAACCCTACAACAATCACATTAAATTGTACATCAAATTCACATCTTTAAATTATATATACAATAGTAAAATCTAAAATAATGTATTAAATAAATATAGTTATCACATTAAATTGTACATCAAATTCACATCTTTAAATTATATATACAATAGTAAAATCTAAAATAATGAATTAAATAAATATAATTTTTTAAACGTAAATTTCGTTTAATTTTTTCAAATTATTGAATTTATTGAAAATTAATCATTTTTTTATTATTAATAATAATTAAATAAACAAAAAATATACTATTTTATTAATTAATTAATGTGTAATGTGAGGTGGCAAAAATAGCCCTAGCTATTTTCCCACTCAAATATTAAGATAAATGGTTAGAATTTTGGCCATGGCTATTTTTTGGCCCTTGCCATTTTCACCATTGGGGTAGGTTTTTTTTTTATTTTTGCCAAATTTTGGAAATGGCAAGGGCCATTTCATGACCATTGGAGTTGTCCTTAGGACAAGAATCCGCCCTATAGTAAAAATAAACAATAATAAGGTCATAAATCATAATTATAATGATAAAAATAAACAAAATTGCAAGGCCAAACATCATTTTCCCACCCAAATATTAAGATAAATGGTTAGAATTTTGGCCATGGCTATTTTTTTGCCCTTGTCATTTTCACCATTGGGGTAGGTTTTTTTTTATTTTTGCCAAATTTTGGAAATGGCAAGGGCCATTTCATGACCATTGTAGTTGCCCTTAGGACAAGAATCCGCCCTATAGTAAAAATAAACAATAATAAGGTCATAAATCATAATTATAATGATAAAAATAAACAAAATTGCAAGGCCAAACATTGTGATCGGCAGAAGCCTTCAGTTCACCGCAGTTAGATCCTTCCAAGAATCTGGAAGCAAATGCTTTGAAGCTCTTTCATCTTATCTATAGATTGTTCAGCCTCCGCCGTCTCGTTTTCCTCCGCCCATTGAATAGTCGACAAAATATCAACTTTGATTCTCTCCTTGTCAGCTGCCACTGGGATGTTCAAAGCAGTATTCCCAAAGCCCATGATCAGGTTCCTCGTGTTGTAGGCATAATTCAGCAATGCATTCCTCGATTCAGCTTTCCTCCTGTGGTAAAGGTCCACTTCCTTGTACTTGTCGGCTTCTCTCACCATCTTTTCTATCTCCTCCTGGCTCAGCCTACCTTTCTCGTTAGTTATAGTGATTTTTTCTTTCTGGCCGGTTGTTCTGTCCTCTGCCGAGACGTTCAGTATCCCGTCGGCATCAATTTCAAAGCATTCGTAGATCTTTGCAACTCCCCTCAGTGCAGGAGGAATGCCATTCAGTGTAAATTCACCAAGCAAATTATTATCCACCATCCTCGTTCTTTCACCTTCAAGAACTTTTATTTGAATATTAGTCTGGTTGTCCTTGACAGTTCTGAACACTTTTTCCCTTTTAGTAGGAATGGGTGTGTTCCTCGGAATCACAACATACATAACATCCCCTTCAGTATTTACACCCAGGGACAAGGGCGTGACATCTAACAGAATAAGATCTTGCACAGTCTTGTTGCCTTGCCCGCTTAGCTTGGCTGCTTGAACTGCGGCTCCATAAGCAACGGCTTCATCTGGATTTATGTTTTTGCACAAATCCTTTCCATTAAACAAGTCCCGCAGCATCTGTTGAACTTTCGGGATCCTAGTCGAGCCTCCGACCAGGACAACATCGTCGATGCTGTTCTTGTCCATTTTGGTGTCTGCCAAGCAATTCTCAACCTTCTCCATGCACTTTCCGAACAACTCAATGTTGAGCTCTTCAAATTTAGCAACTGTAATGGTAGCTTGGAAATCAACACCCTCATACAAAGAATCAACGTCGATTGTGGTTTGGCAAGTGGAGGAGAGCATCCTCTTAGCCCTCTCGCAAGCGGTCCTCAACCTCCTCAACGACTTTGGGTTCCCACTCATGTCCTTTTTGTGTTTCCTCTTGAACTCTTTCACAAAATGACTCAACATCCTGTTGTCAAAGTCCTCCTCCGAGATGGGTGTCTCCGGACGTCGCCTTGACTTCAAAAGTACCCTTTCTCATAGTGAGTATCGCGACATCAAAAGTCCCACCGCCGAGGTCGAAGATGAGAACATTCTTCTTATTAGAAATACATTTGTCGAGACCGCAGGCAATGGCGGCTGACGCTGAGAGTTGTTGAAGTAGGCTGGAACGGTTATTACAGCGTTCTTGACTGTGGAGCCCAGGTAGGCCTCGGCGGTTTCCTTCATCTTGGAGAGAGATAGAATCATATTACGTCCTTTCGAAAATGTCCATTTTCATAAATGACCATCAACTTTTTTTTCTCTCAGATATCGTCCTTTTGCTACTGTTTTCGGCCAAAAAGTCACGTAAAAGGACGATATCTGAGAAAAAAACGTCTCAGATATCGTCCCTTTTGACCGGAAACAGTAGCAAAAAGAAGATATCTGAGAAAAAAAAAAGTTGATGGTCGTTTATGAAAATGGACATTCTCGGAGGGACGTAATATGATTCTAACCCTCTTGGAGAGGACCATCGAAGATATCTCCTCCGCCGAGAATCGTTTTTCCTTGCCATTGTAGGAAACAACTATCATAGGCTTGTCGTTATCGGGGTCGGGGATGAGCTTGAATGGCCAGAGCTTCATATCAGCCTGGACTATAGGGTCACTGTATCTTCTCCCAATCAAACGCTTCGCATCTGAATTCAAATTATATATATATATATATATATATATATATATATATATAATCACAATTGAATTGAAACAACATCGAAAACAGTACAATTGCTGAAACAATAAGATAAAAAGTATATAAATATCCGAGTACCGAAGACGGTGTTGGTGGAGTTGACGGCGACTTGGTTCTTCGCTGCCTCGCCGATAAGACGCCCATTGTCGGTGAACGCCACGTAAGACGGCGTCGTGCGGTTGCCCTGGTCGTTGGCTATAATCTCTACTCGGTCGTGCTGCCACACGCCCACGCACGAATACGTCGTTCCCAAATCGATCCCGATCGCAACTCCTCCTTCGCCGCCGTTAGTAGCCATACTGCTGTGTCGTTAATTAGATAACACAAAATTCTAGAAATTTATATTGAGAGGAGCCGTAATTATATACGGATTTATACAAGTTGAAGATTTGATGCTTGATTTTATACTTGCCTTTAAATAATGGTTTCATTATTTTTCCTTGTTTTCAGGTAAATTAAGAAGTGTATTAGGTTTGAGATTCTATTTTTTTTTTTTTATTGTTTTTTGGATTTTAAAAAGTTTGTTGATTTAGAAAATTTATAAACTTTATAAAAAGTTCGAGCGATCAAATCTATTGCGCACTGCGCATAGTACATAAATATACCTTATAGTTATAGGTATCATGTAGTACAATACTTGGTACATATATATAGGATATAAGATGTAGTACAATACTTGGTACATATATATATAGGATATAAGAGTAACGTGAAAATTGCTGTCTCCTCTAGTCCTCCTAAAAAACATTTAGCTCAGTTCCACAATAGTTGAAACATTCAAAAACAAATATGAGTATAAATATTTTTATTTTCAATTTAAAATATAATTTTATTTATATTTTATAAAAATATATATATATATATATTTTCTCTTTATTTTTTGGAAACCAAACTTAAAAATATATTTTTAAGTTTTAATATTTTTTAACAAATAATAACATTATTCTTAATTTTCTTTGCCAAAAAGTTTCTTTCAACTCTTGAGGGAAGTGATTTAAAATTTATCTGATTTCAAAACTATAATTTTCTTTTTCATAATTACTCAAAATCTAAATTAAATATTAAAGTAATATTATTAAACAAATAAACAGCACCCTTCCCTGCAGCTACATCCTTCCAATAATCGGGATGCAAATGCTTTCAAGCTCTTTCATCTTATCGATAGATTGAACAGCCTCAGCCGTCTCGTTTTCATCCGCCCATTGAATAGCCGACAAGGCTGCAACTTTGATTTTCTCCTTGTCAGCCTCTGGGATGTTCAAAGCAACATTCCCATAACCCATGATGAGGTTCCTCGTGTTGTAGGCATAATTCAGCAACGCATTCCTCGATTCAACTTTCCTCCTGTGGTAAAGGTCCTCGGCCTTGTACTTTTCAGCTTCTCTCACCATTTTTTCTATCTCCTCCTGGCTCAGCCTACCTTTCTCGTTAGTTATTGTCATCTTTTTCTTATGGCCAGATGTCTTGTCCTCGGCTGAGACGTTCAGTATCCCGTCGGCATCAATGTCAAAGCAAACATTGACCCGTTTAAGACCTCTGGGCGCAGGTTGAATGTCCGTCAGCAAAAAATCCCCAAGCTGATTATTATCTACTGTCTTCGTTCTCTCACCTTCAAGAACAAGGATGGACATAGCCGTCTGGTTGTCTTCAATGGTTATGAGAACGTGTTCCTTTTTAGTAGGAATGGTGGTGTTCCTCGGAATCACAACAGACATAACATCTCCTTTTATATCTACACCGAGGGACAATGGCGTGACATCTAAAAGAATAAGATCTTGCACCAACTTGTTGCCTTGCCCGCTTAGCTTGGCTGCTTGAACCGCGGCTCCATAAGCAACGGCTTCGTCTGGATTAATGCTCTTGCACAACTCCTTTCCATTAAACAAATCCTGCAGCAACTGCTGAACTTTTACGATCCTAGTCGAGCCTCCAACTAGGACGAGATCGTGGATGGTGTTCTTGTCCATTTTGGCGTCGATCAAGCAGTTCTGAACCTTCTCCATGCACTTTCGGAACAAGTCCATGTTGAGCTCCTCGAATTTAGCACGGGTGACGGTAGCTTGGAAATCGATCCCGCGGTACAACGAATCAACATCGATCGTGGTTTCGCAAGTGGAGGAGAGAATCCTCTTTGCCCTCTCGCAAGCCGTCCTCAACCTCCTCATCGATTTGGGGTTCCCACTCATGTCCTTTTTGTGTTTCCGATTGAACTCTTTCACAAAGTGGTTCAACATCCTGTTGTCAAAGTCCTCTCCTCCGAGATGTGTGTCTCCGGAAGTCGCCTTGACTTCAAAAGTACAATTTTGCATAGTGAGTATTGCCACGTCGAAAGTACCACCACCGAGATCGAAGATGAGCACATTCTTCCTCTGGCCGGAAGTACATTTGTCGAGACCATAGGCAATAGCGGCTGCTGTGGGTTCGCTTATGATCTTCATGACATTGAGACCGGCAATAAGTCCAGCATCCTTGGTGGCCTGACGCTGAGAGTCGTTGAAGTAGGCGGGAACGGTTATGACGGCGTTTTTCACGGTGGAGCCTAAGTAGGCCTCGGCGGATTCCTTCATCTTGGAGAGGACCATGGAAGATATCTCCTCCGCCGAGAATCGTTTCTCCTCGCCTTTGTGGGAGACTACGATAATAGGCTTATCGTTATGGGGGTCGGGGATAAGCTTGAATGGCCAGAATTTTATGTCAGATTGGACAACAGGGTCGCTGTATCTTCTCCCAATCAACCGCTTCGCATCTGATCGAATTCAAAATTTAATTTAAATATAATCACAATTGAAACAGTACCAAAAAATAATATAAATATCTCAGTACCGAAGACGGTGTTGGTGGAGTTGACGGCGGCTTGGTTCTTGGCCGCATCGCCGATGAGGCGCCCAGTATCGGTGAACGCCACGTAAGACGGCGTCGTGCGGTTTCCCTGACCGTTGACTATAATTTCAACGCGGTCGTGCTGCCACACGCCCACGCACGAGTACGTAGTTCCCAAATCGATTCCGATCGCAACTCCTTCTTCGCCGCCGTTAGTAGCCATACTAGTGCTGTTTGATAACACAAAATTCGGAGTAAGAAATTTATATATTGAGAGGAGCCGTGATTGTATAATTACTTATATAAGATTTTATGCTTGATTTTATACGTATACCTTAATCAATGAATCCATTGTTGTCCTTGTTTTTAGGTAAATTAAATTAAATCCTTGTTTTTAGGTAAATTAAATTAATTAATATGATGAAGTAATAAGTTCTTGAAAAATATAATTCTCTAAATTAAAAATCTAAATTAAATATTAAATTATCCTTAAAAAAGTTAAATCGAAAATTTTAATTGAAAACTATCTAAAAAAGTTCCTACCATATAGCAATATTATAGATATCTATTATATGACATATCTACTATAAATATTTATATATCTATCATAGATATATATTCATATGACATATGTATAACATATCTATGATAGATATATATTGTGGTAAATCTATCATAAATATCTATCTATATATATATATAGTCCCTTTCTTATGCAGACCAATCCTTACGAATTTAATAAATTCTTAATATTATATTAATTTATATTATTAATTTTTTACGCTATATATTAATTATTACTTTCTCTATTAATTATTAGACTATGTACAACAGGGGATCAAATTGGGTGTCAAATGTGTGTCAATTCATCCCGTAGAGAGTTTTTAAGGTGTCAAATTTGACACCATGTGGGACCGGGACTAAAATTTGATCCCCAACCAAAATAAATTTGACACCCACCCTCCCCCACTAATCATTTTATTTAAATACAAAAATAATCTTGAACCAATAAAATAATGACATGTGTCATTTACATTATTTCTCCCACATTTTTAAATCAATTTATACATAATAATTATTGAAAATAAAAATATAATTATTTTTTATTTTTCGTCCTCTACAAATAGAGTGTAGGTTTGTGTTATTTGGACAAAAAAAATTCAAGCTTTTATTTTTATTTCATTTTTTTTCAAATTTATTAATTATTAAATTTAAAATAAATAAAGAAAAATAAAAAATATAATAATTTGATAGAATATGATAATTTTATAGAATAAAAAGAAAATATTGACACTTTAAATATTTGACACTTTAAACAATTGACACCTTGAATAACACCCTGTTGGGGCTGCTGCTGAAAAGAAGACGTGGCAGGAGAGAAGTGCCAAATTTGACACCCCTGTTGTAACATAGTCTTACTTTCTCTAATGCTATACATTAATGAAATTTATCTATTTATATATTAATAAAAAAATCTCATTATTTTTGCCAAAATATTCTTGTTAAAGTTTAAAAAACAAATGTGTAGTGTCAGGTAATTCTTTTCCTCTAAGTTTTTTGTCAAATTAATAAAAAATTACAGTTCACCCATTCTTCTTCTGACCAGAAATACATTTGTCGTTCTTCTGACCAGAAATACATTTGTCGAGACCGTAGGCAATGGCGGCTGCGGTGGGTTCGCTAATGATCTTCATAACATTGAGACCGGCAATGAGTCCGGCATCCTTTGTGGCCTGACGCTGAGAGTCGTTGAATTAGGCTGGAACGGTTATGACAGCGTTCTTGACGGTGGACCCCAGGTAGGTCTCGGCGGTCTCCTTCATCTTGGAGAGGACCATTGAAGATATCTCCTCGGCTGAGAATCGTTTCTCCTCGCCTTTGTGGGAGACAACGATCATAGGCTTGTCGTTGTCGGGGATGAGCTTGAATGGCCAGAGTTTCATGTCAGCCTGAACAATAGGGTCGCTGTATCTTCTCCCAATCAACCGTTTCGCATCTGAAATCAAAATTTATATTTAATAGATAACAAATGAAATTCCATTAAAAACAGCTTAAATCCAACAAAAACATGATCAAGAAAAATATCTGACCGAAGACGGTGTTGGTGGAGTTGACGGCGACTTGGTTCTTCGCGGCCTCGCCGATAAGACGCCCAGTGTCGGTGAACGCCACATAAGACGGCGTGGTGCGGTTGCCCTGGTCGTTGACTATAATCTCAACGCGGTCGTACTGCCACACGCCCACGCACGAATACGTCGTTCCCAAATCGATCCCGATCGAAACCCCCTTTTCGCCGCCGTTAGTAGGCATACTCGTTCCCAAATTCTGAGTAAGAAATCTATATTGAGAAGAGCCGTAATTCTTTTTAGTTTCATTATTTTATAACTACATATACCACGTACTGAATCTACTGATACAAGACTCTCATTAATGAAATTATAACATGTTAATGAATTCTTTAATTTTATTTTTATTATTTAAAGTAGTTTTATAGTTGTATTTATATAAAAAAAAAAGTAATATTTTAAATTTGAAAGGTATTTTTTATCATTAATTTACATATATATATATATATGAATTAAATGAAAAAATTAAATGTGAAAATTTATTTTAAACAATAATTAAAATAATTATTGTCTATAGTTAAAAAACTAGTACTTTTATTTATATAAAATTAGTTTAAATTACCTCATTTTAAAATTTTCACTTAAATTAATTAGTACTACTATACTACTGATAGAGTTTTTATTTAACTCAGAATTTGCCAATTGATGTCCACTCCTATTCTAAAATCACTCTTGAAAAATATAATTATCTATTTTATCTTTCTTTAAATCTTATTTAATAATCTAAACTAATTATTAAATTATTTAATATTTTAATAAGTGTAAAAAATATTCAACTCCCTCAAAGTGACATTTTTACTTCCAAAACTTAAATAAAATGCATTGAAAGCTCAAAATTTTGAAAACAATTGCAATTTATCCAAATTTTATTAGTATTTTACATGTTTGAAATGACGTATTAGTAAAAAATGTATTTTATCTCAAAACAAATACTCAATAAATAAAAAACCCAAATGAAATAAATATTTTTTACATTTTAATTTTATTATATTTTATTTTTAATTGTTTTAATTAATCATTTAACTTATAATTTATTTATTTATTTTAATAATATGAATTAAAAAATATTTTTTTTAAAAATGAATACGAATTAAAAATTTAAATTAATTATAGTACATACTAAAAGCATGAATCATCATTTTTTCTTTTTAAAATTATAATTTCTTTATTATTATTTATAATTTTATTTTTATTTGTATTACAAAAATTAAAGAAAAAAAATACAATGTTGAATTATTTCTAAAATAGAATCAAAAATTCATATATACTAAAATAAAAATGTAAAAAATGTTGTATTCTTTTGAAATATAATTTTTATTTATATATGATTTTGTTTTGAGGTAGTGTAAAAAATTTAGAAAAGCTTAAGTGCATATTAGGTCACTTTCATTTCAGATGATTTCAAATTGAAAATTATGTATTCTGTTAAGTGAAAGTAAAATTGAAAAGGATATGTAGTCTATTATAGTGAAAGTTTTATATGATGAAATAAATAAATAAATAAATAAAAATATTTAAGGTTTGAAACAAACAATATTGCAATCCATGGAGCTAAACATTTGATCAGCAGACCATCAGCACCCTTTCCTGCAGTTACATTACATCCTTCCAATAATCGGGATGCAAATGCTTTGAAGCTCTTTCAACTTATCGATAGATTGAACAGCCTCAGCAGTCTTGTTTTCCTCCGCCCATTCAATAGTCGACAAGACCGCAACTTGGATTTTCTCCTTGTCAGCCTCTAGGATGTTCAAAGCAGTACTATTCCCATAACCCATTATTAGGTTCCTCATGTTGTAAGCATAATCCAGCAACGCATTCCTCGATTCAGCTTTTCTCCTGTGGTAAAGGTCCTCGGCCTTGTACTTTTCAGCTTCTCTCACCATCTTGTCTATCTCCTCCTGGCTCAGCCTACCTTTCTCGTTAGTTATAGTTATCCTTTTCTTATGGCCAGTTGTCTTGTCCTCGGCTGAGACGTTCAGTATCCCGTCAGCATCAATGTCAAAGCAAACATTGACTCGTTTAGTACCCCTGGGTGCAGCTGGAATGTCCGTCAGCAAAAATTCCCCAAGCTGATTATTATCTACTTTCCTCGTTCGCTCACCTTCAAGAACACGAATGGACATAGCCGTCTGGTTGTCATAGAAAGTTACGTACATTTGTTCCTTTTTAGTAGGAATAGTCGTGTTCCTTGGAATCACAACAGACATAACATCTCCTTCTAAATTTACACCGAGGGACAATGGCGTGACATCTAACAGAATAAGATCTTGCACCAACTTGTTGCCTTGCCCGCTTAGATTGGCTGCTTGAACCGCTGCTCCATAAGCAACGGCTTCATCCGGATTAATGTTTTTGCACAACTCCTTTCCATTAAAGAAGCCCCGTAGCAACTGCTGAACTTTCGGGATCCTAGTCGACCCTCCGACTAGGACAAGATCGTCGATGCTGTTCTTGTTCATTTTGGTGTCCTTCAAGCAGCTTTCGACCCTCTCCATGCACTTTCGGAACAAGTCAATGTTGAGCTCCTCAAACTTAGCACAAGTAATGGTAGCTTGGAAATCGACACCCTCGTACAACGCATCAACGTCGATTGTGGTTTCAAAAGTTGAGGAGAGCATCCTCTTAGCCCTCTCGCAAGCGGTCCTCAACCTCCTCAACGACTTTGGATTCCCACTAATGTCCTTTTTGTGTTTCCTATTGAACTCTTTCACAAAATGATTCAACAACCTGTTGTCAAAGTCTTCTCCTCCGAGATGAGTGTCTCCGGAAGTCGCCTTGACTTCAAAAGTACCCATTTGCATAGTGAGTATTGCCACGTCGAAAGTACCACCACCGAGATCGAAGATGAGCACATTCTTCCTCTGCCCAGAAATACATTTGTCGAGACCGTAGGCAATGGCGGCTGCAGTTGGTTCGCTGATGATCTTCATCACATTGAGACCGGCGATGTGTCCGGCGTCCTTTGTGGCCTGACGCTGAGCGTCGTTGAAGTAGGCGGGAACGGTTATGACGGCGTTTTTCACGGTGGACCCCAGGTAGGTCTCGGCGGTTTCCTTCATCTTGGAGAGGACCATTGAAGATATCTCCTCCGCCGAGAATCGTTTCTCCTCGCCTTTGCTGGAGACTACAATCATAGGCTTATCGTTATCGGGGTCGGCAACGAGATTGAATGGCCAGAGTTTAATGTCGGCCTGGACAATAGGGTCGCTGTATTTTCTACCAATTAACCGCTTCGCATCTGAATTCAAAATTTAAATATATCAAAATAAAACATGAAATTAATTTCAAAAACATGATCAAGAATAAAATCTGACCGAAGACGGTGTTAGTGGAGTTGACGGCGACTTGGTTCTTCGCGGCCTCGCCGATGAGGCGCCCAGTGTTGGTGAACGCCACGTAAGACGGCGTGGTGCGGTTGCCCTGATCGTTGGCTATAATCTCAACGCGGTCGTGCTGCCAAACGCCCACGCACGAATACGTCGTTCCCAAATCGATCCCGATCGAAACCCCTTTTTCGCCGCCGTTAGTAGCCATACTCCTTCCGAAATTCTATGTAAGAAATTTATATTGATAGGAGCCGTAATCGTATACGAATATATAAAGTCGGAAGATTTTATGCTTGATTTTATATTTTAGGTAAATTAAATTATGTGTTTATTAATTTTGCAACTCGTATAGATTAGTATAGGGTGTTTTTTACCCTTCGCAACCTAGTATCGAAATATTCAATGGAATATAATCCGTTTAAGTGAGTTTTTTGTTATTAAAAACATCCCACAGTGGCTTATTCCATATTTATCCCTCCAGTCAATTTCAGTCAATATTTTTTTTATTTAAATTAATAGTGAAATTAAGAACGGGTATAATCGCCCTAATTTCCAGCCATTTGGCGTAGATGTATTCTTCAGAGAACTCAACCCCAGCTTCCAAATTGGGAGGGCTAAAATGACACCCCTGTAGTACGCGGCAAGTTCGACGAGAAGAAAGCAGACGCTGAGTATCAGGAAGAATTTGATGAACTTGTAGAACTTCGATTCGGAGCACGAACTCCCGGGGGAAGTGGATATGCGGCGGCCGGAGAAGAAAGCAGACGCTGAGTATCAGGAAGAATTTGATGAACTTGTAGAACTTCGATTCGGAGCACGAACTCCCGGGGGAAGTGGATATGCGGCGGCCGGCGGTGCGTACGAGGGAGGCGAGGGCTTTCGGAAGGTGAGCGAGCATGTGCGCGATTTGGTTCAGCTTGAGGAGGTAAATCCACGATAGCTGCGCGAGCGGTCCTTCTCAGCCGCCGCCGCGACGGCGGATGATGTGGAGGTCGGTTTATTCTATGCTACCCTAATAGGGGTAGTACCCAATCCATATAAAATGTTACATGTGACAATTATAAAAAACTTAACCAATGAAAAAAAGTAAAAAGATAAATATAAATACACATGTAAATGGGTGTATGGCAATGGGGTAGTACCCTTATGCTAGCATAGAACTAACCGTGGAGGTCGGGCTGTTGATTGTGATGGTGACGATATTAAGGGATTCTGGTTTTGGATTTCTGGAATTTGTGGAATTAAGGTTCTTGCTGGAGATTTGGGGATTTCTGGAATTTGGGAATTATGGAGCTAAGGGGCGGAGAAGACGATGTTGATGTAATGAAAAAGCTGAACCGTTTTTTACATTTCAGAATTAATTAAAAAAATTATTAATAATGGGTAAGTACATTAATACCCCTCCAGCTCCAGAATAAATGCACACTCACACACTTCACTGGCGCGTGATTCTCACTTAAACGGAATAGGTTTGCAAAGTGTAAAACTCGTATACATTGGGTTTGCAAAGTGTAACGAAATTCCGACTAGGTTGCAAAGTGTAAAAAACCTCATACATGGAGTTGCAAAATATTATAAACCGTTAAATTAATATTGTATAATTAATTTTCGGCATAATTTTAAGACACTACGAGTACAATAATAGTACACCCGTCTAGGGTATATAAATTGCTTGCCCTATACATATGGCTTAATTAGGGCAACCCTAATGGTTTTGCTAAAATGGGAAGGATCATCTTCTATTTTGCTAAAAAATGACAAGTGTCAATTGTCATTTGTTAAATCTTACTTTAAATATAGCAAGAGCATTTTATTAAATTAAATAATAATATATTGTTTTTTGGTATTTCATTATATCAACCTTTATTTTTTAAAAAAATATTGTTGAATTTTGATTGGTTGAGGTGGTGGTTGTGATGACATGACACAAATGGCAAAGGCTATTTTACTATGTATATTTGCCCCAATATATATGTAAATTTGGCCGTGACCATTTTTTAGTAAGGGTCATTTCAAATTTTTTTTGGTTTTTTGCCAAAAAAAATGGCAATAGCTAGGCTTGCCATTTCACGCCATTAGAGTTGCTCTTAATACCCTCTCTATAAGTTATATGGACACGAAGTTAAAGAGAAATGTAAAAAGAAAAGGGTAAAAATAGAGGGACTGAGGGAGTAATAGTTTACAATTTTACCCTCCAAATAAACTATTACAAAAATAAAGGGAAAGTATATAAAAATTGAAAATCTTCAACAATCAAAAGCTAGTGTTATACTCCACTTAAACAAAAAGGGAGAGTATATATAACACTTAAAACGTCATGGGGTCATCGACTCGAGGCCACGGATTGGTCAGGTTTGATTAAAGGTGTCCAACAAGAAGAAGAGTTGGGAAATAGTTTGCAAAGACCCCAAGAGTAGGTGACAGTTTATATGGGATTTAGGGGGCATCGGGCGCAGTTTATATGATTGCTGAAAGGCCGAGTTCTAACGCTCAAAGTCTGACCTTTATGCATTGGTTCGATTACTAATAAGTAATAACTGCCCTCAATTCATTCTTGTCCCCAAGCTTAACTTTGAGTTCCAAATACTAATAAATTATGGATTGGAGAAAATAAAAATTGAAGGAAAAACATTCTACTATATGATAACTTGCTGTCTATATCTTCAAACATACTACTCAGACAGCCTGCACCATCTTCTTGGCTCTTATCCGAGCTTTTAATAATCGAATCTACTGCAAGTTCAGTTTTCTAAGATTATTTTATTATATTAAATTAAATGGACAAAAAAATATGTAATAACACTAACAATTCTAAGCTCTCAACTACTAAGTTAAGTATCTTGGGAAACCTTAGTTCTTTTCCTCATTTGGTTCGCATAATCCTCCAAATTCTTCAATTCGGCCTTCTTCTTGTGGCATGCATCCTCCATCTTGTACTCCTCAGCTTCTTTGACCATTTTCTCTATCTCCTCCTTGCTGAGCCTACTCCTCTCGTTACTTATAGTTATCTTTTTCTTCCGACCGGTTGTCTTCTCCTTAGCAGACACGTTCAGAATACCGTTGGCATCAATCTCAAAGCACACATTGATCCTTGGAATACCCCTCGGTGCAGGAGGAATCCCAGCCAGGACAAATTCACCGAGCAAGTTGTTATCCACCGTCCTAATTCTTTCACCTTCAAGAACATGAATCCGAACGCTCGCCTGGTTGTCGACGCTGGTTGAGGTCAGTTTTTCAATTTTAGTAGGAATGGTGGTGTTCCTCGGAATCACAACAGCCATAACATCTCCTTTAATATTTATCCCGAGGGACAAGGGCGTGACATCTAACAGAACAAGATCCTGCAACTTCGCATTGCCTTGTCCACTCAGAACAGCCGCTTGAACCGCTGCCCCGTAAGCAACGGCCTCGTCCGGATTAATGCTCTTGCACAACTCCTTTCCGTTGAACAAATCCTTCAACGACTGCTGAACCTTTGGAATCCTAGTCGAGCCTCCAACAAGGACGAGATCATCAATGTTGTTCTTGTCTATATTCGCGTCCCTCAAGCACTTCTCGACTGTCTCAGAGCACTTTTCGAACAAGTCGAGGTTGAGATCCTCGAATCTGGCGCGAGTAATGCGGCTGTGAAAATCGACACCGTCGTACAAAGCGTCGACCTCGATCGTGGTTTGACAAGTCGAGGAGAGAGTCCTCTTGGCCCTCTCGCAGGCGGTCCTCAACCTCCTCATGGATTTTGGGTTCCCACTAATGTCCATCTTGTGTTTCCTCTTGAACTCTTCAACAAAGTAGGTCAACATACGGTTGTCGAAATCCTCTCCCCCTAGATGAGTGTCGCCAGCTGTCGCCCTCACTTCGAAAGTGCCCTTGTCGATAGTGAGGATCGAGACATCGAAAGTCCCACCGCCGAGGTCGAAGATGAGAACATTCTTCTTGGGGTCAGACTTAGATTTTTCGAGACCGTACGCAATTGCAGCTGCGGTGGGTTCGCTGATGATCTTCATCACATTCAGACCGGCGATGAGTCCGGCGTCCTTGGTGGCCTGGCGTTGAGAGTCGTTGAAGTAGGCGGGAACGGTTATTACAGCATTCTTTACGGTGGACCCCAGGTAGGATTCGGCGGATTCCTTCATCTTGGAGAGGACCATGGAAGATATCTCCTCTGCCGAGATTCGTTTCTCCTCGCCTTTGTGGGAGACTACGATCATAGGCTTGTCGTTGTTATCGGGTCCGGGTATGACCTTGAAAGGCCAGAGTTTCATGTCAGCCTGGACAACAGGGTCGCTGAATCTTCTCCCAATCAACCGCTTCACATCTGATTCAGAAAAAAAAAAAGTAATGAATTAAGTAAGCAGCATAAAATTCCAATAAAAGAAAAACAGTTTCTAAATTAAATATCTGACCGAAGACGGTGTTAGTGGAGTTGACGGCGACTTGGTTCTTCGCGGCCTCGCCGATGAGGCGCTCATCGTCGGTACTGAACGCCACGTAAGACGGCGTGGTGCGGTTGCCCTGGTCGTTGACTATAATTTCAACGCGGTCGTACTGCCACACGCCCACGCACGAATAAGTCGTTCCCAAATCGATCCCGATCGCAACTCCTTCTTCGCCGCCCTTAGTAGCCATACTCGTCGTCTCGATCGATAACACAAAATTCGAGTAAGGAAGATTTGCGATTGGATTTAGGGGAGCCGTATAAATAAACACACCTGATTTATATAATTAGGTTAATTAAACTTTTAGTACATATTAGTATATAGGAGTATAATTTTTGAAAAGCCTCCAAATATCCAAATAATTTTTTATTTTTTTTAATTCAAAAATATTTTGCTGGAAAATAATTATTTTTATTTTTTAATTCAAAAATATTTTCTCCAACTATTTTTTAATTATGTTGAGTAGTTTTCTTTCTCCATGTTTTGTTTTCCAAAATTCATCGTTCTAGGTATTTGTGTTTTTGGTTTAATTTTTTTTCAATGTAATCAAATTTCAAATTTTCAATTTGTCTTATCTCAGGCACAACTTAAAGCCAAGAGGTGTATTTCGGGTATAATTGTTTTTTTTAATTGCTATAAATGGAAAAGAGTACTATGATTCAACAATCAAAGAAAGACATAAAGTAAACAGCTGGTAAGGATGTTCAACAATAAAACAAAACGGAGAGAGTATATAAAAGAAAGAAGTAAACAAAACAGGTAAAGATGTTCTCCATCAAACGACACTATATTAAAAATAAACAATGCAAGATCAAACAGCTAGCCACTCCTGTTACATCCATGGAGCTCTAATCAGCCTGGAAATGCTTTCATGAAGCTCTTTCATCTTAGAGCTAAATTCAACAGCCTCAGCCGTCTCATTTCCCTCCGCCCATTGAATAGTCGACATTGTTAGTGTGTAGTTCTTCCTAGTTCAACATAGAACCACGTTGTTCTTGCTTGAACTACGTTGAACTATACACTTTGTTTTGTAGTAACTTCATGTTTCATGTTTGTATGTTTTCCATTCAATAATT
>JACOMQ010002818.1:0-22805 GCA_014843705.1 Euphrasia arctica
GATAGATTTGATACTTCTGAGATCTTGAAGCATTTAAGTACAATTTCCATGATGACTCTATCCTGGAAGAAAAGATGTGGCTTACTGCACGTCATTGAAGATATTTTGAAGGTTTTTGATGAGCAGCGCCTGAATCCTTTTCTTAATCTACTGATGCACCTTGTAGTGCGGATTTTAGAAAGCTGCACATCATCATTCAGCAATGGAGAAAGTTGTGGATCATTTTCTGCACAGAACTGTTCTAGGTTTGATGCAGCTGACCACGATGATATGGGGGATAAAGTCACGGTAATATTGAGATTGAGACTTAATGTGCTGCTGTTTGTGGATTATTTATTCACCAACAAATCTAAATTTCAAGGATATACAAGACTCATGTGGTAGTAAATAAGTAGAAAATAGAATCCCTTTATTCATTTAAGAAAAACGAAAAAGAGAATCAAGTTAATTCATAATAGAAAAGAAGGCCGATATCATATAATTAGCACTAAAGTATACTTCTATTTTTTACTGAGATATTATTATATCAGGGATTTTTTGTCTAAATGTTTGGGGTTTAGAACTATGGCAGTACTTTATGCTTGATCACTGACTATACAATATCTTAGATTATGATATGCACTCCTTCCCTGTATCATATATCCCCTGACTACATGGTAACCCCATTCTTGGACTTGTGAGACTTGGGTCATTTCATCTATGTCATAGCTCTATGTTTTGATGGAATTTTAACTATTACCTTAACGTGTCACATTGCTCATTACTTCACTTTTCTATGTGGGTATCAGCCTCATAGGCCTTGATGTATGTGGGAATGATCTTGCATGTCTTTTTAATCTAAAATTTATATTATTGACCACCCACTATTCAGCTTACACTTTACTCATTTGATCTTTAATAGCAGACCCTACAAGGGACCTGTTGAAATAGAATGAGGTTACAATTATAACACCAAACGGCTTTTATAGGCAGCTGGCTTTTTTTAATATAGCGTGACATTTTTGAGATAACTAGAGTGGAAACTATCTTGTTACTATTGGCATATTGTCTTGTCTTAGTTTTTTTATACATATCATTGTTCATTATGTTTTGTGAACATATATTAGTTTGCTATTTTTACTCCACATGTAGTCTTGTTCAAAATTTTTAGGAATGGTGAAGTTTAAGCAGTTTTAACCGGTATATCTTCTTTGGTTGCAGGAGAGAAAAGTTGTGAAGCAATTCAAGGACTTAAGATCCTTGTGCCTCAGGATCATACATCTAGTTCTTTGTAAATATACGGATCATGATTTTGGTGGTACATTTTGGGACACGTTCTTTACATCAATTAAACCCTTAACAGCTAATTTTAAGCAAGAAGGTGCCAGTAGCAAGGACCCAAGTTCACTCTTTAATTGCTTTCTTGCAATGAGTAAAAATTACAAACTTGTGCCACTTTTAGAGAGGGAGGAGAGTCTTGTACCCGATATTTTTTCTATGCTGGATGTCCCATCAGCATCTGAAACAATTTTGTCCAATGTTTTGGACTTCATTAAGAATTTGTTGGAGCTTGATAGTGGACTGGGTAGTGAAGACATTGGTGTCAAAAGAATTCTGCTTCCTCATCTTGACGTGCTTATATGCAGCTTGCATAGTTTCTTCACAAATGCCAATGTTACTAAGAGGTATTGCTTACCCCGCCAACTTTTTAGTACGATGTGGCCCCTGTTCTTCTTTCCCCTCCATAATGTATGTTTTTTGTTTGAATTAGTTCCAATAACTAACTAAGGGTAAGCGAACTAGCAAGTATATTCTATTTAATAGTAAAATTACATAACTAAATGTCTATAATGTGCTTGCATTTGCTTAACCATCTAAATGTCTTGTGTCATACATGTTTCACATTTCAGTCTAGCCACTTTCAAAATGTCTTTGGTAAAAACTGTATGGCTGGCAATGAGATTGAAAGTGTTTTCTTCTTTTGGTAGCCAAGCGAGCATCACATGTAGCATTTCCTTTTTGTTTTCTTCTATATTTGTTTCAGAGAGTTTTAATGATTCGGACCTTATATCTCAAGTTGTAACAAGTTACCCTTTGTAACATTCCTGAGATATTATCCTTCCCTCCTACCATTTTTTCAACTCATTAAAAAATGTTTTTTTGGTAGTTGTCTTTCTTCCTCAATGTTTATTGCTCTCAAAACTTAAATCCAGATTTCTTCATTATTGCAATGCTAATGTGGCGCAAGACTCATATCTATAGGGATTTGCGGTTGTTTCTAGTTTGAATTCAAATTATTGCCCTCTTTAAGGTCTGTAATGTATTTTTCTTTAACCTTTAATGAAGCATTTACACTTAATCTACCGCACAGTTTGTTACTATTGGATTATAATAGGGTAATCTGAATTTGAGTTCTTTGTTTGTCTTCTGTCAGTTTCATTTCTTATCCAATTTATTATTATGTAATTATCTACATGCATGTAGGAAGCTGGCCAAGTCTCCGACCGAAAGGGAATTCACTATCTTCAACTTATTAACAAAATATATTCATGAAGCGTCAGCAGCAAAAACATTTATTGATACATTGCTCCCGCTTCTTACAAAGAGGACTCAGAATTTTGGTTAGCATTTAATTACATTTTTTCGATCATTTTCTGTTAACTGATTTATAAGAAGTTTGGATTGTTTCTAATGTAGATACATGTAGTGATGTCTTGCAAATCATCCGCCAAGTTGTAACATTGATTGGGAGTGGAAGTAGTAGAAAAATCTTGGATTCGGTTACCCCACTTCTTATTTCAGCTGGTTTGCCTGTCAGAAACTCTATATGTGATGTTCTGGATTCTGTTGCTGCAAATGATTCTTCAGTGCTTATATTGGTAATGCAAGCTCTTTTTGTTTTACATGTGTTTACCCTTTGTGAGAGAAAACACTAAGATTGCAATTGCTTGTCGATAGATTTCGTTATTGCTTCTGTAATGTTTTTGAAAATGCACTATACATTCAATTTACGTCAATCATCATTATCTTTTTGATTAATAAATAGTAGTACACTATATTCACCCTCTATCTTCAACCACAAATCACATCAGTAACTATGTTACCAAAAAACCCATCTCATATCCAATCACATTCTTACATCAATTCTTTTTTTTCATCTCACCGTTTTTGCTTCTTGCAGGCAGAAATCCTTCGTGAACTGAATGCAACCTCAGAAGTGGAGGTGGGCGCTCTTGATTATGACAAAGTACTTGGTGCTTATGACAAGGTTACTGTGAGATTCTTTTACACCCTGTCTGACGAGCATGTGTTGCCAATCCTGGCTCACTGTGCGCATGACATGTTGTCTGAAGAGATGGTCTTACGTCAAAGTGCTTTCAGACTATTGCTCTCCTTCGTTGAATTTTCTGGTGAGATCCTTAATGGATCGCTGAAATCTGAGCAGACATGGTCTAAAGCCAGCATTCAGGGAATAGTTAACAATTTCTTCTTGAAGCATATGGGAAATGCAATGGATAAGGAAGGTGCTGTTAGAAAGGTTGTAAATTTGTGTCCAGTTTTCTTAGTTCATCTGCATTTTCTTTTTCTTTGTACATGTTTCCTTTTTATGTGTTTTCCCTTACTTATGACTATCCATAATAAATAAATTTCAGATTGTTAGGAAGAAGTGGAGTTCATGCATCTCCTTGTGCTCTTTTAGTTTCATGTTCACTAACGAAACATTGCTTTAGGAACTGTTTCATGTTTACACAGGCATCTGAATTTCAATGAAGGAGATATAAGTAAATGATATAAGTGTTGATTTTATTGCCAAGTTATTATCATGTTTAGATTAAATTGGTCCCAACCTTCATGTATGCGAAATAATCATTGAAATTCATTATTGTTGCTATTTTTATCTGAAGGAGACTTATTGTAAACTTGTTGTTTCAAGATAATAAACTTATATTTGATTTTCCTTCATTTTTTATTCAGATTATTTTTATTTTCTTGTGTTTATGTGACCTTGTAAGTTACTGGAAGCAATGATGCCCCCCCTGAACAGAAGTTCTTTTTTGCTATAGGTATGGATTGATTTACTTCGAGAAATGGTGCTGAAGATACCCAATGTTGCAAACCTTGAATCATTCAGGGTTTTATGCAGTGACGATGGAGAACAAGATTTCTTCAGTAACATAGTTCACTTACAGGTAATGTTTGGTTTTGGTTTTTGGTAAAGATTTTCATCTGACAAATAGCATCTGTCATGTACATGATTTCTGTTTTTATGCCATTATCCTTCCTGTAGAAACACAGGAGAGCAAAGGCGGTGACTCGCTTTGGAAATGTTGCCAGTTTGGGAAATCTGTCAGAGGTATATTTTACATTCTTTTGATTTTTATAACTCGTGTCGATTCACTAATTCTTCTCTATATGATTCTTCCAGGTCATCACAAATAAAGTGTTTGTTCCACTATTTTTTAGCATGTTATTTGACGCAGAAGCTGGAAAGGACGAACATATCAGGAGTTCATGTGTGGATGCTTTGGCATCAATTTCTGGCTGCATGAAATGGGATCGGTATTATGCCTTGCTACTTCGATGCTTCCGTGACTTGAGACTCAAACCTGACAAGCAAAAGGTTTTGCTGCGGCTTATATGCTCTATCATTGACAATTTCCATTTTTCTGACTCTTCCCTGGTCTATGAAGCCAATGCTTCTGCTAGTGATCCTCCCGATCCGTACATCATTGATGTGACTTCTTCGTCTGCATTGACAAAATGTACCAGTTCTGTTGGACTTCCCTTCATACAAGCGTGTTTGCACAAGAAATTGTTCCCCAAGATTCAAAAGTTGCTGGCCTCTAATTCTGACAATGTCAATGTCAACATTAGCTTAGCCGCTCTTAAAATTCTAAAGTTACTTCCTGGCGATATAATGGATACTCAACTTCCGACTATTGTTCACCGAATCTCTAACTTTCTAAAGCATCGCCTGGAAAGTGTTCGTGATGAAGCTAGGTCTGCATTGGCAGTTTGCTTAAAGGAACTAGGATTGGAGTACTTGCAATTTATTGTCAAAGTCTTGAGGGGCACATTGAAGAGAGGTTATGAAATGCATGTGCTGGGATACACTCTCAATTTCTTGTTATCGAAGTTCCTTACAATTCCGATCTCTGGAAAGTTGGATTACTGTCTAGGGGACCTTCTTTCTGTTGTACAGAATGATATCCTTGGGGATGTTTCTGAGGAGAAAGATGTAGACAAGATTGCTTCAAAGATGAAAGAGACAAGAAAGCAGAAGTCTTATGAAACTCTTAAATTGATTTCTCAGAGTATCACTTTCAACACTCATTCTTTGAAATTACTTTCCGCGGTCACAGATAATCTGCATAAGCACCTTTCTCCAAAAGTTACATTGAAATTAGAGGACATGCTTAATCACATAGCTGCTGGTATAGTAAGCAATCCTTCTGTGAATTCGAAGGACCTGTTTATATTTGTCGATTGGCTTATTAAAGATGGCATCTGTGATGAAGGCAACGGACATGAAAATAGTTATATTTCCAGATGTGAAGTAGAGAGAGATAATGCAGGTGTCGAAGCAATTCAGACCAAAAGATTAGTAAATGTTGATAGACAGTTTTCTCATTTGATAACTGCATTTGCTCTAGGAGTCCTTCAGAATTACATGAAAACTTTGAAACATAACACTGACGATACAACACTGTTGTCACAGCTGGAACCACTCGTCAGCTTATTGGTTCAGTGCTTGAGTTCCAAATATGAAAACATTGTAACTGCAGCACTCAGGTGCTTGGCTCTGATAGTAAGGTTTCCCTTGCCATCCCTTGATTCCCAATCTGACTTGATAAAGAACTCGTTGTTGGATATTGCACAAGGTTCAGTAAGTGGTAGCAGTCAGTTGACAGAGTCATGTCTAAAGTTGTTGACCACTCTTCTACGTAACCCTAAAGTTACTCTTTCATCTGATCAGTTGCATATGTTGATCCAATTCCCCTTGTTTGTTGATTTGGCAAAAAATCCTACATTCGTTGCCCTTTCACTTCTGAAAGCTATTATAAACAGAAAATTGGTGGTTCCTGAGATATATGACGTAGTCCAGATTGTTGCGGAATTGATGGTACAAAATCAACATGAACCTATTCGTATGAAGTGTGGTAAAATCTTTCTTCAATTCTTGCTTGGATACCATTTTTCTGCAAAGCGCTTGCAGCAGCATTTTGACTTCATACTGGCAAACCTGAGGTGGAACTTTTCGATTTTTACATTCTTGTTTATTTAAGTGTATTCATCAAATATTCAAGATTTATGTGACACATATTTATTTCAGATATGAACATTCCACCGGAAAAGAATCTGTTCTTGAGATGCTTCGTACCGTTATACTAAGATTTTCCAAGAAGGACATGGACGAACAATCAGAATCAATGTTCTTTAAATTAGTCATTTGTTTGAAAAATGATCATGACAACAACATCCGTTCCATGTCTGCAGCTGCAATAAAGTGTCTAATTGGGCAAGTGAGCTCCCATTCACTCGGATCTTTTCTCAATTTTAGCCTGACTTGGTACCTTGAAGGAAAGCAGGACATATGGTCTGTTGCTGCACAGGTAATGTTTTTTTATATAGTATTGTATATAAGAAAAAACACATCATTATATCTTTTTATCTTTAGAGAAATATACAGTATAATCTTTAGCTATGATACCTGGACGCGGGTACGGGTGTCGGGTATGGGTACGTATCCGGGTGTCGGATACTTGAAAATTATAAGTGGTAGATACGGGGACATGTACCCAAATTTGGACACGGGGACGGGGATACGGCGAACCCAATTTTATTCCAAATTTTTTTATATATTGAAACATTTTATATAAATTAATAATAAAAATAAGAATAATATTACTACTATTCCGTAATACTTTTTCAATTTTTGGACAATTTGTTTTCTAAAATGTAGTAGTAGTATATTAAATATGTCAAATAAGTCAGATCCGGTAAAACTAAAAACCCTAATTTATTTTATCGGCCGCCTTTTCTTTTTTAATCGTCTTCTTCACCTTCCCTCAACCTCTCTGCCTCTTCACCGTCCCCTCGATCGTGTCAATTTTCTTGGGAAAATTAAATCTTCAATTCATCATCTTGATTTATGATTCAGGAGCATCTTCGTCTACAAGGTAGACCATTTTTCTTTCTTTTTTTTTCTTCTCCGATCCGGTCAATGTATCCGGTCATTTTGACCGGATCTGAGACGGATCCCATACCCGTGTCAGTGTCGTGTCGTGTCGACACGGGTACGACACGGGTACGATATCCGGTCATTAAGATTTAGCTCCATACAGAATAATTCTAATGATTTGCAGGTTACCATACATTATGTGAAGTTCAACTAGTATTTTGAATGTATGAAAAAATGTGAATTAATTATAATTTCGATTTAAATATTTTCTGAACGGTTAATCTTTAAGTCGGGACTTGGACACAAAATTATGTGCCTGTATTGTGTCTCTGTATGAGTTTGTGAGAAGTGCACTGAAGTGTTTTATTTCTATATTTTTCAGTTTTCCTTGTGAGTTTTTTATTCCTCTTGTTTCTTTTTCATGATTATCTTTCGATCCTGTTAAATTTCCTTTTATTTTCTTATAAATTTATTGGAATCTGAGATTTCTGAAGAAATAAAAGCAATTATTGTGGTAAGTGTTTATGTGTCGCATCACATGACTTCCTATCTCTGCACTATACAATCAATGCGAGGGTAAAATATTTATATTTTTCTTTCAGTGAAGCTTATATGCTCTTTCAGCAATGAATTAATTCAGTAAATAATCTTCATTCCAATTTCCACACATGAGGCCAACAAGTGTAGGACTGTTAGTAAGCTGGAATCATCACTTGCTATGAGAAACGGATTTTGATTTACGCATTTTTTTAAGAGTATATATGATTCATTATATTTTTCTTAAAACAGAATGTGAAAGTTGTGTACAACCAAGCACTTAATTCCTTGTTCTGTTTGTTGTATAAGCACTGCTGTTGTTTACTAATATAATTATTTCCCTTGCAGGTTTTGGGTTTGTTACTGGAAGTAATTGGAAAACGTTTTGAAAAACACCTCTGTAAAGTGTTTCCAGTGATAAGAAGTATTTTTCAGTCTGCTGCCAGTGCCGTGTCATCAACACAAGAAAACATTGCATTCTGGAAAGAGGCATATTATTCATTGGTTTTGTTGGAGAAGATCCTAAATCAATTCCACAATTTGTTCTTTGATAGGGATCTTGAGGTACAACCTAATTTCCTGACTGTAGTGTACTCCTAGATCATTCGCTGTCATCTGTGTATAGGGCTTTTTAAATTTCTTTATAAATCTTCTCGGTCATTGGGCTTTGATGGTCTCTGCTAAAAGCCTTCCCCAACAGGATGGCTGCTTGTGTCTTTACACAGAATGGTTACCTTTTGTTATTCGAACGTGACTATGCTACATGAGTCATGTTTTAACCACATTCGAAAAAATAGAGCATGCATTTGTTTATTCATGAACTTAATCTAATATCATCAAAAGAGATTAAATATCTTGTTCTTGGCACTACCTCTTTACAAGTGAATTTGGTTTTTTCCTTGAGTATCGTTCCAAGCCATCTTAACAAGCCGTTTGTGTTTAAGATGTTCTGTTAGGAATTTATCAGTTAACCAATGTTATTTGTCTCTATTAATAATGTGCATAGAGTAAAGACTAATCTTTTGATTCTCATTTTTGTTGAGATACTCATTCATTTCATTTCTCTTATACAGGATATATGGGGAGCTATCTGTGAATTCCAGTTGCATCCTCACTTGTGGATTCGCAGCATATCAAACCGGATTTTGTCTGGTTACTTTACTGTAGTAACCAATGCTCGCAGAGATAACAAATTGTCAACAGAGACATTCTTTCTTATGAAACCAAGCATACTTTTCCATACAGCTGTTTCCTTGTGTTGTCAACTGAAGGTGCCATTGACTGATGACACATCTGGGGCCATTGTTTTGCAAAACCTTGTGTTTTCAATTCGCGAGCTTCATTCTATTTTGGAAAAACCAGAATGCATGGATGTTTCTAGGTTCTGGTCAATCCTTGACCAAGATGAGCAAATCCGGTTTGTTAAAGCTTTTGGTGTTCTTGATTCTAGGAAAGGAAGGAGGGTACTTACATCTTTGACTTGTGATGCCATTGGCCAGCAGAACAAACACCATCATTCTTTTATGTCGTTTTTGCTTCAGAGAATGGGAAAGATTGCATTTCAGATGGATGCCAATCAGGTGTGTTTCCCAGCAAAATCATGTTTTAGGATTTTAATTCACCTGATTTTAATTCGCCTAATTAAGGAAAAATCCTATTTAAGGCTCTATAGGTCATCCAACTGACCAGTTATTATTCATACGTGATTTTGTGGGAGCATACGTTTTAGGGTGATGTTACAAAAATGATCAGATACCTTTTAAAATTGCAAGTACCCTTATTTGTCTCCATCTTACGAATTTCACCCTTAATAGACGGTGTATTTTTCAGATAGTACAAACCTCCAGGAGTCTGTAATAAGGTCTTTTTTATATAATTTTGAAAGTTAATATTGTTGTTTGGAATTTAGGCTAAAATCCAAGGTTTAGTACGTATGTCACCTTGATTAATTTATGATCTATCAGGCAAAGGGATTTGACGGAATTGCACTCTGAAGAATATCTGCATTATCAAATTAATTTTTATTCTTTTTATAGCAATTTTTTGTTTCATAATGTGCATTTCTGAAATTGTGAATGGGACTGATGGCATGTCGTATACATTCCTTGCAGATGAAAGTTGTCTTCAATTGTTTCAAATTAATTTCACCAAAACTCCTTGGTTGCTATGGAGAGACCTCACCTATTGACAAGGATGATCTGCATGGTAATGCATATCAAATGCTGTTGCCGTTGTACAGAGTTTCTGAAGGTTTTACCGGAACAGTTGTTTCAGGTAACATTTGGTCTCTCTTTCCATCCACATGTATATATATTAATTCAATGCAATTTGTGACCGTCCACTCTTATCATATGAACAGATGATCTAAAACAGTTAGCTCAAGAAGTATCCGAAAGCATCAGAGGTATAATAGGAATGCAGAATTATGTCCAAGTTTTCAGCCAAATAAGGAAAAACCTGAAAGTGAAACGGGAAAAGAGGAAACAGGGAGAAAAGGTCATGGCTGTCGTAAATCCCACCCGAAATGCCAAGAGGAAGCTTAGAATGGCAGACAAGCACCGTGCTCATAAGAAGAGAAAGATCATGCAAATGAAAGTCGGAAGATGGATGCGTTAGAATCTATTTGCAACGAAGAACATGACATTTTTTGAATTTTGTTTGGTAATTATTATTTTATTAGTATTTTGAGCAGAGTGTTAGGAACCTAGTTAGTTTGTAAAGAGGTTTGTTTATTGGTGATGTACCATAGTCATGCACCTGATGCTGCTTCTTCTTTAAAGGTGCGAAGATGGTGGCGTACCTACCCATTCTCACCAATTGATTTTGCTATTTATAAATATCATTTTCATCATGTTTCTCAACGAGGAAAAGAAAAGAAAAACTAAAATTTTCATTAGTATTCTCGTCTCCAATGATCCCTCCTGTCGGTTACGCCTTCTCATTCTTATGTATACTTTCCTCTTCTTACTTCATCCTCAAGACTATTGTGTCATGGTGTTCTGTTAAGAGTGGTTCCAAGGACCATCATCCTACACTCCCTCCGGGCCCACCGAAGTGGCCCATTTTTGGCAATCTTCTGCAATTGGGCCAACTTCCTCACCGGGACTTTGCAACTTTATGCGACAAATATGGGCCGTTGGTCTACATCAGGCTGGGCCAAGTTGATGCGATCACCACCAACGACCCTGACATCATACGCGAGATTCTCCGAAAGCAGGATGACGTCTTCGCATCCCGTCCACGGACCCTGGCGGCCGAGCATCTCGCCTACGGATGTGGTGACGTGGCGCTTGCTCCCATAGGCCCGAAATGGAAGCGGCTGAGAAGAATCTGCATGGAGAATTTGCTTACAACGAAGAGGCTCGAGTCTTTCGCGGGCCATCGAGCTGACGAAGCCCAGCACTTGGTGAGGGATGTGTGGGCCATGGCCGAAAAGGGAGAGGTGGTGAATTTGAGGGAAGTGCTGGGTGCGTTTTCGATGAACAACGTTACTAGGATGTTGTTGGGTAAGCAATACTTTGGGGCCGAATCAGCGGGCCCACAAGAAGCAAAGGAGTTCATGCACATAACCCATGAGCTGTTTATGCTATTGGGCCTGATTTATTTGGGAGATTATCTGCCTGTTTGGAGGTGGGTCGACCCGTTTGGGTGTGAGAAGAGGATGAGGGAAGTGGAGAAAAGGGTTGATGATTTTCATGCAAAGATTCTAGCACAACATAGGGAAAATGGAAGGAGAGTGAATGAGGAGGGTGACATGGATTTTGTTGATGTCTTGTTGTCTTTGCCAGGTGAAGATGGGAAAGACCACATGGATGATGTTGAGATTAAAGCACTTATTCAGGTCATTTTCTATTTTTTTTATTCCACTTCTTTTCTTTTTTTTTAGAATTTTTTTCGGAGATCAATTTTGGTTACAAAAAATAATTTTAATTACCAAAGTAACCTAACGAGACATGTTATTATTTTTGTCTTAAAAAAATTATGCATGAATAATTTATTGAAAAAGAAGCAGTACATTTTTTTTAAAAACAGAAGAAAAATAAATTTGTCTATACATAGTTATTTGGTGAATACTTTTCTCAGGACATGATAGCTGCAGCCACAGACACGTCAGCAGTGACCAACGAATGGGCCATGGCCGAAGTGATCAAGCACCCACACGTCCTGAAAAAAGCCCAGGAAGAACTGGACTCGATTGTGGGCCCAAATCGGATGGTCCATGAGCCCGACCTGGTCCATCTCAACTACCTCCGTTGTATCGTTCGGGAAACATTCCGAATGCACCCGGCCGGGCCCTTCCTCATCCCACACGAATCGACCCGGCCCACCACGATCAACGGCTATTACATCCCCGCGAAGACACGTGTCTTCATCAACACGCATGGCTTGGGCCGCAACACTAAGATCTGGGACAGCGTCGACGAGTTCGATCCGGACAGGCACTTTCCGGATGACGGGAGTCGAGTCGAGATAAGCCACGGAGCCGACTTCAAGATACTTCCGTTCAGCGCGGGGAAGAGGAAGTGCCCCGGCGCGCCGCTCGGCGTGACTCTGGTGCTGATGGCTCTTGCTCGGCTGTTGCACGCCTTTGATTGGAGCCCAACTATGGGCCTGAGGCCCGAAGATATTGACACGAGTGAGGTGTATGGGATGACTATGCCAAAGGCCCAACCATTGCTTGCCGTTGCTACGCCCAGATTAGAAGCTAATTTGTATTTTTGAGTGTTCATATTTTGACAGCTTTCATTGCTTTAGTGTCATTGAACGGTAATAAAAATAAATTCAAAATTATATTGACTAATAAAATTGGATTCAAGGTTAAATCGAATTTTATTCTCACCAATCATTTTACTTACCACATTAGATTTGATTAAAAGGACAAGTTGATGATACAAGTGTTATTTTTGTTAGAAGCGGCTTCGAGTGTTGATTTTTGTTAGAAATCGAGTCATCTAACCTGTTGAGAAAAGCGGCCAAAAACAAACGCGAGATCTGGCAACACTGAATTCCTCACAATAACACTGAATCCCTCTCAGCAACACTGAACCACTGGACCGAACACTAAAATCACACACACGTCGAAAACACTCAATACTCACCACGCTGCAAGTTTGTATTGGGTATATCGAACTCAAACACGAAGAGAAACAAAACACACAACAAACGATTTTACGTGCTTCAATCACCAGAAGGTGATCTACGTGCACGGTGGAGGGGAGGGGTGTTCTGGTATTATATGAAGCTAAAAATCAATTGTACAAGCTCTCTCTAGCTCAATGCTTGCATATCAATCACAAACACGAGTGATTATATGCTAAAACTGAAATGCACAAAATCGATGAACACATCCTAGCCATCGAGCCATAACAACCTCGCAAATCTCGAACGTGCGATGAAGCGTAGCAATTCCATGTGCGTCTCGTAGAAGAGCTGGCAAGGATCACGTAGCATCAAGAATCATCTTGAATGGTGAAGAATCAGCTGAGAAATCGTTCGCCCTAGACCGCTGCACCCGCAGCCAGTTCATCAGCAAAACGGCGTCATTTTGCCTTGCGCGAAATTTGAATTCTGGCAAAATTACGATTGTGCCCCTGAAGTGCATTTTGTCAATTTTGCGTCCGGAGATGAATTTTTGTGTACATTCTAACAAATCTCCACCTTACACAACAAATCAACTCCCAGCAATCTCCATAGCACAAAGCACCACAGTAACAACACTGATCACACTATAAAAGCACTGAATTAGATTTCAGTTCAAAAACTGACCTGAACCAGATTTCAGAACCAACTTTAAATCCAAATCCTGCTCTCCACAGCTGGATTTAGAATCTCTAATCAGTCCCATCATGATCTTTGTATCCTTAGCTTCAAATCCATATCAAGAACTCATCATATAATCCATCACAGCTCCAGAAATAACCAAATGCGACTAAATGACTCAAAACTGATTTAGTTGAAAAATTCATGAACTCAACTTCTTCAATTCTGAACCAAATAGCATCAAACCAGCTCCACTAGGTTAGTACACTGAAATGTGACTCCACTGCACATTCCATCCATCACAAACCATCCTCCAACACAGAATCATCACCAAGATAATTCCAAAACCAAAAACTGTCAAGTCAACCAAGCCATTGACTTTAAGAATCCTTAACAACCATGCAGAAAACACAGTCCACACAGTTCATATACATGACTATGAACCTCAAACCATAGTCAATCCACTCAGAAACACAACTGAGCAACAGGATCATCAAGTCATACCTCAAAATTCCCAAAACTGCCAGTTTGAGTATTTTGTTGCATAAATCCACAACCACAACAGATATCCCACATCTGCTGCAGCCAAAAAGTTCCACAATCTCACTGAGATTGTGAAATTTCCACCAACTGGACCAGATCCTGACACAACCTGAACTTATCCACTGACAACACCTTAGTGAAACTGTCAGTAGGATTTCCTTCAGTTGCAATCTTCTCAACTTTGATGATACCTTTCTCCACTACATCTCTCACAAAATGTAGCTTCACATCAATGTGTTTTGAACTCTCATGAAACACTTGGTGTTTAACCAAATGTAGAGCACTTTGGCTATCATAGTTGACAGCAACAGTGTCTTGCTCTACTCCAAGTTCATTTAGGATTCCCCTTAACCATATGGCTTCTTTTATTGCCTCTGTCATAGCCATATACTCACTCTCAGTTTTAATCAAAGCAACAACACCCCGATGAGTGGCTTTCCAGACAATATCCAGTGATGGATTTTCTGGTATCCACATTACTCCCAAAATCTGATTCTACAAATCCAACCAAAGCATCTCCACTGAGATCACTTCTTTGGAACAACAACCCATGATTCAGAGTACCTTTTATATACCTGAGCAACCACCTGACTGCATCCCAATGCATTCTTCCAGGAATTGACATAAACCTAGAAACAGTGCTCATAGCATATGCCAGGTCAGGCCTACTACACACCATAGCATACATGATACTCCCAACTGCAGAAGTATAGGGAACAATGCTCATGGACTTTATTTCTGACTGTGTAGATGGACACTGATCAACTGAGAGTTTAATATGTTGAGCAAGGGGAGTTAATGAGATTTTGGATTCTTCCATATGAAATCTTTTTAGAACCTTTTCCAGATAGGGAGTTTGAGATAAACTCAATGTCCCAGAAGCTCTATTTCTCCTGATATCCATTCCCTGAATTCTTCTAGCTTCACCTAGATCCTTCATTTTAAATTTAGCTCTTAGCAGCTTCTTGAGAGACTCCACCTCAACTTTTGAGCTACTTGCAATCAACATATCATTAACATAGAGAAGCAAGTAGGTAACCACCTTCCCATATTTCATTTTCAAGTAGACACAACAGTCATACTTGCACCTAACAAATCCAATATGCAGCATATAAGTGTCAAATATCTTGTACCACTGTCTAGGGCTCTACTTCAAACCATATAATGATTTTCTCAGCAGACACACCCTGTTCTCATGTGAGCACCCTCAACACCTTCTGGAATTTTAATGAATATTTGCTCCTCAAGTTCTCCATGTAGAAATGTCGTTTTAACATCCATTTGCTGTAACTCCAAATCCTTTTGAGCTATTATGGACAACAGAATCCTGATAGTGCAATGCTTAACCATAGGTGAGAAAATTTAATTGAAATCAACTCCTTCCTTCTGAGTGAAACCTTTTGCAACTAATCTGGCTTTGCACCTCACATCTCTACCCTCTGAACTTTGAAGCTTCTTTTTGAATATCCATTTACATCTAACAACTCTTTGTGAGAGAGGCTTCTTGACAATGGTCCAAGTTTGGTTCTTTTCCAGTGACTGCAATTCTTCTTGCATAGCCAACAACCATTTCTCCTTTTCTGAACATGAAATGGCCTCCAAATATGAGTTTGAATCACTGGAATCCACAACATCAACTACCATAAGAGCATATGATATCACATCTGCATGTGCATATCTCTGAAGTGGTTGTATAACCCTTCTTGTTCTATCACTTGCAAGTTGATAATCATTAGAGCTCTCCTGAAATTATGAAATATCATTTTCTTCCTCATTATCAACTCCACCTTCTTCCTGTTGAGTGGCAATCTCTCTGCCCTCAAGCTCCACCTCAAACAACTTAGTGTCTTTCAAGCTTTTCTCAGAAAGCATAGGCATAGTGAACTCATCAAAAGTGACATCTCTACTGATGAAACACTTATACTGACCAAGTTTAATACACCACAGTTTGTGCCCTTTCACACCTTTTGGATATCCCAGAAACACACACCTCAGTGCCCTTGCCTCCAGTTTATCCCCTTTTGTGTGAGCATAACACAAACTTCCAAACACCCTCAAATGCTCAAGTTCTGGAACTCTCCCAGTCCAAACTTCTTGAGGTGTTTTCATACTTAGAGCAGCAGCAGGACTTCTATTAATGAGATAAGCTGCAGAATTCATAGCTTCACCCCAAAATGATTTGTGAAGACCAGAACTCAAATAACATGCATCTAACTCTATCTAAAAGAGTTCTATTCATTCTCTCTGCAACTCCATTCTGCTGTGGAGTAGAGGCAACTGTCCTGTGCTTAACAATGTCCTTGCTTTTACACAAGTCATTGAACTCATCAGAGAGAAATTCCAGACCATTATCAGTTCTCAAATGCTTCAACTCCCTTCTAGACTGCTTCTCTACTTCAATCAACCATTCTTTGAACTTCTCAAATGCCTCTTACTTGGCTTTAAGAACAATGACCCAGACTTTCCTGCTGAAGTCATGAATGATTGACATAAAGAACCTTCCACCACTCTTGGTAGTAGTTTTAGCAGGCCCCCAGAGATCAGAGTGTACATAATCAAGTACACCCTTAGTGGTATGCCTACCAGTGGCAAAAGAGGCTCTCACTACTTTTCCCAGTGCACAAGTTTCACAGAATCTCAACTTTGTGAACTTGTCTTTAGCAAATAAACCTTGCTTATAGAGCTCATTCAATCCTTTTGCACCTAGGTGACCCAATCTCTGATGCCACAATTCAACTTTCTCAACCTCAGATGCCTGTGATGATTCACCAACCACAGTGTGACCTTTGAGGTAGCATAGGTCATTCCTTTTAACTCCTTCAATAACAACTATCTCACCCCTTTTAACTTGCAGACATCCACCCTTTGAGCTAAAACTGAATCCCATACTATCCATTATCCCAAGTGAAATGAGAGTTCTCTTCAACTCTGGTATGAATCTGACTTTGGTGAGAAGTTTAACTGAACCATCATGAAGCTTCAACCTCAGTGATCCAATCCCTTGAACTCTGCAGGTAACATTGTTCCCCAACACAACACAGCCACCATCCACTTCTTGAAATTGCTCAAACCAGTGTCTCTTTGGACTCATATGGAAAGTACAACCAGAGTCAAGTATCCACTCACTCTCTTTTCCATTTACACTCACATTGAGAACCTCTGCATCTTCACAACTATCATCAACAACTGTAACATCAGCCTGCTGTTGGGAAGTTTGGTTTTCTTGCAACTTCTTCCATGCATAGCAATTTTTCTTTAAGTGGCCAGCCTTCTTGCAGTGGTAACACTTCCTACTTTCTCTAGAAGTAGAAGTTCCACCTCCACTGCCATTAGACTTTGACTGTGGTTGTTTCTTCTTATGTGGTTTCTTTCATGCAGCAAACAAATCCTCAGACACTGTATGGTGAGTATCCTTCTTTGATAATTCCTTCTTATGCAACTCCTTTGTTCTCAAGGCTATTTGAACCTCATCCAGTGTCAGAGCATGTTCCCTTCCATAAATCATGGCATCTCTGAACCGATCAAAGGAAGAAGGCAGAGAAATCAACAGCAAGAGAGCTTGATCCTCATCATCAAGTTTCTTATCAATATTCTCTAAGTCATCAAGAATTTTAACAAACTCATCCATCTGATCCAACACTAGTTTGTCACTAAGAATTTTAAATGAGTAAAGCTTTTGTTTCATGTACAATCTGTTAGCTAGGGATTTTGTCATATATAGAGTTTCAAGTTTCTTCCACAAAACATATGCAGTAGCCTCTCTACATACCTCCCTTAATACCTTATCACCCAGACTCAGAATAATGACAATGTGTGCCTTCATTGAGATCTCTTCAAGATCATCCTCTGAACCAGCCACAGACACTGTATCCACAGGTGACTTCTCCTTTCTCCTTGCCTCAGCTTCTGGATCTGGTGGTGAAAGTGCAGAAATCAACCCTTGTTGAACAAGCACAACCCTTACCATGATTCTCCATAAACTGAAATCGTTTTTCCCGGTGAACTTCTCCTCCTCGAATTTGGCAGATCCAGTCTTCATCTCTAGTGATTCTCCTTCCCACAGACGGTGTCAATTGTAGAGAAAAGCGGCCAAAAACAAACGCGAGCTATGACAACACTGAATCCCTCACAATAACACTGAATCCCTCTCAGCAACACTGAACCACTGGACCGAACACTAAAATCACACACACGTCGAAAACACTCAATACTCACCACGCCGCAAGTTTGTATTGGGTATATCAAACTCAACAAACACACAACAAACGATTTTACGTGCTTCGATCACCGGGAGGTGATCTACGTGCACGGTGGTGGGGAGGGGTGTTAAGGTATTATATGAAGCTAAAAAACAATTGTACAAAGCTCTCTCTAGCTTAATGCTTGCATATCAATCACAAACACGAGTGATTATATGCTAAAACTGAAATGCACAAAATCGATGAACACATCCTAGCCATCGAGCCATAACAACCTCGCAAATCTCGATCGTGCGATGAAGCGTAGCAATTCCATGTGCGTCTCGTAGATGAGCTGTCAAGGATCATGTAGCATCAAGAATCATCTCGAATGGTGAAGAATCAGCTGAGAAATCGTTCGCCCTAGACCGCTGCACCCGCAACCAGTTCATCAGCAAAACGGCGTCGTTTTGCCTTGCGCGAAATTTGAATTCTGGCAAAATTACGATTTTGCCACTGCAGTGCATTTTGTCGATTTTGCGTCCGGAAATGATTTTTCGTGTATATTCTAACATAACCGATCAAACCGGTAAAAAAAGTTGAACAACTTTACATTTATAATTAAGACATAAAATATTTAAGCCTTCAACATTACTCTTTACACCCTCTTCTTTAATTATTTGTAATTTTAAAAAATTATAAAATATCTTAAATACCCTTATTATTATTATTATAAAATTAAAAAATCTTCTGTGACTTCGCCTCATTTTTCTCCGGCCATGATCAATCTTCTCCTTAAAATTTAACATAACAATTTTATTTTATTTTGCAAACAATTATGAGTATATATAATTACATTGTAAATTTTATTTTAGTTGTAAAAAGAGTACTTTCTTTCATATTAATTGTAATTTTTCATGTGTACTGCTACACCACCGCCTCAATCCTAACATAATCGAGTCGATTGGAGTGATGCTTAACCGGGTCAATTCCGAATTCACGGGCACCGCCCAAAGGCCCTCTCCGATCTGTGCATATCCAAATCCCAACCCAAGGTACGAGCGAGAAATTACGCCTCTTGTTCGAGCTCCTCTCACTCCTAATACCCAATTGCGCCGGTTGAATTCTCGTCCATAGTCATTATTACTTTTCATGAAAAAGAAAAGGTTGAAAATTTCTATGCGGGAGACTTAATACAAAAAAAAATGTGCAACAAGGATAGTATAGATATTTTGAAAGGAGTGTAGGGTGTACAAATTAAAAAGGAGGTGTAAATGTGGAGTCGCCGCCAGCGAGAGTGGAATTCAAGACCTCGGATTATCTCAAGCTTCTATTGTCATTTTTTTTTTATAATTGAATCTATGATTTTAAATTGAAATAAATTGAATTAAACGAATTGAATTGTATTGAATTTTTTCTAATAATAATAATAATAATAATAATAATAATAATAATAATAATAATAATTATTATTATTATTATTATTATTATTATTATTATTATTATTATTATTATTATTATTATTATAATTTTTCACATTGTTAAATACTACCGCTATCCCTTAAAACAATGCATATTTTACTTTTTAGTTCATCCCTTAAAACAGTGCACATTCCATAAATGAAATGTCTTTTCACAACTTTATCCTCTCAATACACATTTATTTACCCTTATACCACTACTTTTTCAACTAACTACTTTATTACTTACACATCAATACCTATTATACCCCACTTTATATTATAAAACACACAAAAACTCAATTTTTCTTAATCTACGTGCAACTTTCTCTATGTACTATCTTGGGAGATGGAGGGAGTACTCATTAAAATAGATTGTATACGTGAAATTATTGATTTTAATAAAAAAAATATTTTAATTTAATTTATTTTGAAATTAGCTTAATCAAACTTAAATTGAATAATTTTGAACTAAAATTTTAATTATTTTTAATTGAACTTAAGATTAATTGATTTGAATTGAATGAATTTGAATTAATCAAGCTAATTGAATTGAATTGAATTGAATTGAACTGAAATAAATTTAAATTAAATTCTAAAAAAATGTAAATAGAAAATATAAGAACCATAATAATTTATTCGGTGCAATCACGAACAAAGTGAGAATTTATAATTTAGTGAATGTTTGTAGTTAAAAGAAAGATTTGGATGTGAATTGATGATCATCTTATTGATGTTTGTTGACTCTACTGATTAATCCAAGTAATATTTAGGTACATCTATAATGAAATTTATGATTGATCGAGTACTGTGTAGATTGAACGATCTTCTGAAACAACTCGATAGTTTTTGACAAAGCTCTTGATTTCGTTTGATCGAGATCAACAAAATATAGTGCGATAATAAACGAGAACCGAAAAATAAACTCAAGAAATAAAGAAGATAATGAATTTATGTGGAACCCATATTGGGAAAACTCACGGGAAGAATGAAGAGAACTTTCACTATAATATCACAATAATTACAAATGATAGATATCCATTCTCAACCCTCTAAAATCTCTCGATAATGGTGTTCTTCCTCCTTCGTGTTGGTAATTTTGTCCATGAAGATCCTAATTTTTAGATGTAGAAAATCTATAAATTAGGTAACAATTAGGATTATACAAGTTACCCAATGTATATTTTGTAAATATGCTCTATTTTATAACTATTCTACATTGGCCCTATAAATATACTGATTTCTATCATAACAAAAAATAACCGCAAATTCTAAGGGCCTCGTCTTGCACGGCAAGACGATCCCACCCTAGTATATATATATATATATATATATATATATATATATATACTCTACTTAAAAAAGGCCTATGTGTTTGATCGAAATGGGCTACAACATACTACAACATTCTTCGTTTTTAAATTCCAATTTTATTAATTAAATACAACCACTACAAGTCTACAACATATAATCATTTTTAAATTCTAATTTTATTAATTAAATATAACCACGGCAAGTATTCAACATACAAAAAATAAAAAATAAAATCATTTTTAAGTGCCCAAGTATAATTTACGTGGCCCAATGCACCCAAATAGAAAATGCTCTAATAATAAGCTTTTTAAACCGTAATAAGCAAATAAAAAATAGCAATAACTGAAGATATATCTTAAATTAATATGTTGTTTTAATATTGACATTAATTAAAAATCAATACATTATTATTGTAGTAATTTGTGTATTAATTAAATCTTCATTTTTTATTTACTTGTACTTAATAAAAATCAAAAGATTATAATTTTACTAAGCCTAATATTAATTGTTTTTCTTAAAACCCAATTTTTTCATAATTTTTTTATCATTTGACCTGAGCCCCTTATTACGGATTATTTCAAAAAAAAATTATAAATAAACTCATGAAATAAATTTTTTTAACATATTTTAAATTATATTTTAATAAATATTAAGTGATATTGAAAAATAAATAATATAATAATCTCAAAAATCATTTTTTAACCAAAAAAATTACATTAAATATTTCTGTGTATCGCACATAGAGTTGTTACTAGTTGTAAATAATTTCAAACTCAAATTAAAAGACCTATCTAATTTCAAACTCAAGTTGTAAATAATTTCAAACTCAAATTAAAAGACCTATCTAATTTCAAACTCAAATTAAACGAACTATCTACACTACCTACGTCTATCGAAAATAATTTCAGTTTTTTAGTTTGAACATTTCTTTGAATTAATTTTCTTTCTTTTTATTAAAAAATTATTTATCAATTAATTATAATCACATAAATCATTAATTTTTTTTCAAAATGGTTGAGATAATTATTTTGTAATTTACAAAGAAAATATCTCGACTATTTTAAACCGGGAAGGATTGCTATTTTTCATTATTTGAGAAGAAAATCTCTGCCCTCTCTCTCTTCGCGCAAGTGACAATTTAAGCAAAATTTAAAATATATAAATATATTAGTAAAATGCTTGTATAAATATAATTATAAAAACATAATTATAATGCTTTACAGATCATGTACTAGTAATAAGAGGTTCTGAATGTTTAATTAGGAATCAACTACAATACATCATCATCGTCTTGTTCAGGATACACTGAGGAGTCTTCGATTGGCAGCGAAGGTGGAGTTCCAGGTGGAATAGCAGCACATACGCATAGCGCTTTGGCTTCTCTTAGGGTTGCGTCAACGTCAATATGACCATTTAGTTCATTGATAAATTTCAGTAGCGTGTCAAAATCCATGTGTTCCCCAATGATCTTACTACGATTCCTCTTGAGTATTGCAACACAAACATAAAGGTGTAGATGCTCACTCAAATAGTGAGTCCACAAAACTTCCCACAAGCGCATTGTCTTGTCATATTCAAATTCCCTGCATAAAATGACTGTTTAATTAAATAACAAGCACAAATATCTGCTACTAAGAGAAGATTTTTTTATCCTTTTTGTATTGTTAGTTGGTAGTTGTGGAGGAGAAGATACTGAACTAAAAAATACCCTCTCCATCCCTTCAAAAGCTTTACGTTTATTGCATGCAAGTTGTTTAAGAAATATAGTATTAAATGTGTAGTGAGTGGTTGGAAAGTGTTAAAAACTTAAAATACCATAATAACCCTAAAAGTGATTATAGTGTGTGGTTG
>JACOMQ010002819.1:0-22805 GCA_014843705.1 Euphrasia arctica
AGGGATGGTTATCGCCTTTGGAGGATTTGAAGACGGTGAGTGCTTTCTGGTAGGAGAAAACGGCCTCATCAAAGCGAGTGAGGGAGGAGTAGATATTGCCGATGCTGATGTCGATGGAGGCGACCTCGATTTCCTGCCCGTTGGCAATCATTGCCATGCTGGCGAGCACGAGATGTTCCAGGGCTAACTCGTAGTCTCCCTTGGCTTCGGATATGAGAGCCATCAATCGGCGGTCGGCGGCTTCCTCAAGGGAAGCGGGTGGGCTGTGAACACGGTGGATTTCGAGAGTCTTCTTGCACAGATTCTCAGCTTCATCAAATTGCATTGCTTGGACATGTGCCTCTGCTAAGTATCTGCGAATTTCAAAAAATCACTAATTCATATCAGGACTCAGGAGGAGCGAAAGGATTATTGAAAATGCCCGAGAGCTTGAAATTAGAGGTTTTGATGTGTAGTTTTTCGATTACATATACAATGGTGAGTCTAGCTTAGTTACAAAATAAACCTAGTTACTGTTCAGAATTACAATTACCCCTTAGACATCCATTTACAATCTGCACCTAGTTAAGAATGGCCGAATGTGAGTGTTAATTTGTGAAACAGAGATAAATCTAAGAGCCACGTTTGGGAGCTTGAACTAGGGTGATCTCCCCTTGGCTTGGATATATTACATTAAGACTGATCTGCGTATCTTCAATCCATTATCCATCCATAACCTATTCGATTAATTTTCCAGCCTCTCCCCCATTTTTTTTTTTACTTATTTATTCACCTCACTGATGAGCCTTCATATAACAATAAGTGTGTTGTGTGTTGTCTTTCGTGCCTCTCAACGTAAAGTCACACAATACCAAAGTTTGGTATCCTGGTACTTCATTGTCTTATCCCACTGTCTATCATTACCAAACATAAATATGCTGGAAAATTTTAAGGATCATATATATCACAATCCAACATCTCAAACACATTAGAATTTCAAATTAAATATTAATGGATAGTACAATCGTCAAAAGATCATTAAAATTTAAATCTAATCAATACAGTATTGGCAAAATGGGCCTCCATAGAGACAAATAGTAAATACAAACATGATAATAAAACAATTAAAAATTCTGTGATAAAAGAAACATGAATGCAATTATTAACAAAGTAAAAATGGTACTAATATTTTCCCAAAATCAAAATCAAAATCAAAATCTGAGTACACAAGTGTGACAAATGATATGCGCGTAATTGTCCTTTTAATTCACTGGAGATTATAGGTTTTAGCCTACTTAAATATGACACAAACGGAAAATTGAATTTAATACACAGTACATTGCATATTATCAAAATAAAATGTCTTCATTCATATATTGGAACTAGAGGCTATTTATCTTTACATGAAGGAGGGAGATACAAAAAGAACAAACAAATACAATGTGTGGTGTGGTGCATGTTCTGTAACATATTCAATATTCAAGAAACACAAGGCAGATAAGTGTCGCACTTGAGAACACTCACAATAACAAACACAGTAAAAAAATATTTTAATTTTATGTATCTAAGCTGAAAAACTCTTCTTAGCAGCTGTGTTTTATCAATGCCAATAACATAGTTCAATTTCAAGAATCTTAATTTCTCATATAACAACACAGTACAGAAACTGGCATGAACAAAAAAGCGCAGCTAAAATAGAACTATGAAACAGCAGTGATTATAGAATTATAAAACAGCAGTAATTAGTCGACTAATTACCTGCAAGTTTCTGCAACTCTGGGATCATTCTCCCCCAAGGCCTCCATCTGTATCTTCAACCCATCCTTGTAGCACTCAATTGACCGATCCAGCTGTCCCAACATGGAATGCGTATCCCCTAGCTGCATATACCCCGAAAACATCGCCAGCGCGTGATCCGCACCCTTCGGAGCCTCCGGCACCCTAATCGCCCTCTCCAGAACAGGCACCGCCTCCTCGAACCTCCCCAGGCTACAGTAAATCGCCGCCACCACGTGCAGGCTCATAGCCAAATCCAAGCTCGGCACGCCGTCGACGGCGCATATCTCGAAGCTCTTCGAGGCGCGCAGGGCGTAGTCCAGGGCCTTGCTCGGGCCTTCGCCCGACGCGATCGTGTCTCTGGCCAGTTTCAACAGAAACGGGCCGAGATCCGGGTTGTCGAGGGAGGATTCGTTGATGAGGCTCTTCTCCGGCGGGGATTTCTTCCTGGCAGAGCCCCGATCTGGGGAGGGTTTAGCGCGTGAGGTGGACGGGGACGGGGATGGCGGGCGGCGCGTGGCGGGGGAGCTGGATTTCGGTTCGGATCTGATGGAATCTGCGATGGGAGTGCGCGGCGGTTCATCGGGGACGGAGATTCGCAGCGGCGGCGCGTCCGGCGGCGTTTTGATTGATACTAAGCCCGGCATTTTGTTACAGCTGAAATGCTGGTTAGTTAATTAATTAATGAAAGATTGATTAATTATGGGGTGGGATAGTCGCAATTCACATGGCAGCATCAATCATCAAGGGTTGCTGGTGGTGAAGAAAGATACTGTAGTTACAAGTGAAATGATTGCGTGCATCTGCAACTTTTGATTTCATTTGGATATTAATAATAATAATAATAATAATAAAAAACGAAATGAAAAAGAAAATACAAGACGTTGCTGTAAGGAGTATTAGACAACTAATTTCCTGATAAAAATTTCAATTTGTAATATTGAGTATCCAAGAATCCTTTGTTTTGATATCATCATCCATAGAGGAGAAAAAACTCTAGTTAGTAGTATGTTTGTTCATCATACGAAATATATTTCAAATCTGCAGGCTTTGATGATTATGAAATATTCGACAAATTGAAAACCTTAATTTAGTGTCACCAAGCGGAGGAAGACGACGATATATAGAGAGAGGCGCCGTTAAATTCCTCTGAATACATGGCCGTGTGTAATATGAATACCTCAAATACAACTCTCAACTAATGTATTCTCACCATGTCTCGATGCTCAACCTTTGAAACTCTGTAAGTTGGACCGAATTTTTCAACTCAGCGATTCCACATCCGACACCGGAAACTTGATCCGGGAGGGTCCCCTACGGTAAGAACTTGTTCAGGATTGCCACCGGCCGTTGCTCCAATGGCCTTCTCAATGTTCTCATGATTGATTATCATCCGGTTTTTTTTTTCCTTCGGTCAACTCAATTTGGGGGAAGTCAACAAATTTTGGGCTTAGTCAACTCGGGTCAACCTCGGGTCAATGGGGTGATCCGCGGGTTCATTAAGGAGAAATGCGAGCTAGCTGCGGGCTGAGCCTCGTGTTCCACAGAACTTCTCCTCGAGTCCTTGTGCGCGGATCGCCCAAATGCGACCCGATCCTCGCGGCCTCCTCTCTCGTGCGCAGCTTCTCGACTCTCTTTGTATCTTCTTCGTCCGAACTCCGATTGTCTCGATTCGAAATTCCTCGGAATCTAGACTTCACGATCTTCGCGTCCGTATACGCCACAACCTCTGATTCCCAGTGAGCGATAGCAGTTTTTGACGTGAAGTTGCTGCACTTTTCCGGTTCGGCTCGTCATTTCATTTTGGCCTCGTCGCTCCGTTTTTCCTCGTTTCTCCTACATTTTGACACGAAAAACATACTCGTTTTATGCTTCTCTAGGGCCGAAGTTTTTGTGGTATCATTATATTTTCCACTCTAAGATTAATACATTAGACGGGACGTCGTGTTTGTTCTTAGCATCTTAATGTTTTTCTTTGCACGCAGGTTTACAACTTCCAAATGTATCTTGCTTTGGTCCTTCTCGGCTTCTTGCACGGCCTAGTCTTTTTACCATTAAGATTTATAATCTCACACACGATTTTTTTTCCTTTAAAAATAATCTTATGGTAGCTTAAATGGCGTAGAAATAGAGTTAAAGGGAGTTGATGGTAAAGGAATAATACATTTGTTTTAATGTGTGTTATGTAAGATCAACAACACCAAGTAACATCTGATAACATTACTACTTCATTGATGCATCAACATTTTATAGTATTAGATTATAATGATGAAATCCAATCAAATAAAAAAATACTGAAAAAGCTTAAATGAAAAAGCAAAATGCAATAAACAAAACCAGTGAAAAACAATCTTTCTTGTTTTTTCTACAACCCATCACTAAATTTTGGAAGAAAACCTATTGCCAATAACATCAGCATCTCAAGGTGGGGCTCATAAAAGTCATACTCCTCCATCATTCAATTATCATCTTAGCAAACCGAACTAGAGGAGGACGACTAAAGACAACATACAACACAGGCACAACCACCACAACATTACGGGCATGAATAATTCATTACAATCATCTTGAGAAGTTTTACTGAGTATAAAAAATATAACGGCATTATCTATACAGGAACTAAAAAGCAAGGCTTAGTGAAGCAAGTTTCAAGATTAGAAGGCTCAAGCTTTTTACAGACCATCTGTTATTCATGTAAATCATTTTTTACAGACCATCTGTTATTCATGTTGACCAGCATTCAACAAGCTACTATTTACTGTTCACATCTCTCTAATTAATGAATACAAAACAGTTCAAATAATGAGTCATTGGGCTAATTGAACTCAATTGTTCCAGATATCCATTACTACGAACCTCAACGATTTTAACCTAATCCGAGAAATGTAAAGCATTTTCAGTTTCACCATCAATAATTATTCATCATCTATCATTCGAGCCTCAATGGTTTAACAATATAACTGGAAAATCAAGAGAAACCAAAATTGATCATTGATAAATGAAAAGCGAATGTAGGATAGATCAAAGGTATCAGAAACTCAAAAAACAGAGAGTAGCTACTCAAATAAAAATCAAAGTTCCCCATCAACTGTATTCGAAAACCAACATCACGAACACCACTCACTAGGATTTTGGAACACGCGTAACCACGGACTGGAAATGCTCTAACACTCCTCCAAAATACTCCTCCAAAATACCTAAGAAAATAAAATAAACTAAAAAAACAAAACTAAAAAAAAAAAACAATAAAAAAAACAAGAGGGATAAACTAATCACATACCTCGACCCGAATAAATATCAAACATCACGAACACCAGTCCCTAGCATTTTGGAACATGCGTAACCACGGACTAGGGCCCTTGTTATCCACGTCCCAGCTCGTGGGATACCAAGGGTACTGCCACATCAGAAAGCACCTCTCTGGGTGAGGCATCATAGCAAGATGTCTCCCGTCCGGAGAACAAATAGCAGCCACGCCCGAAGGAGACCCATTCATATTGAACGGATAAACCTCTGTAGGATTCCCGCTATCATCGCAATACTTAACCGGCACCAAATCCGACTTCATCACACTACCAAAAACACTGTCATCAGGGAAATAAGCTCTACCTTCCCCATGAGCAGCCCACACGCCTAGTGTGCTTCCCTCCATCCCTGTCAACATCAAAGCAGGCGATTTCTCTATCTTCACACTCGCAAACCGACACTCAAACCTTCCCGACTCATTATGCAAGAACCTCGGCTGCGACAAGTCTCCATTCTCCCCGAGCACACCACCAACTTCTGGACCCGGGACCCACCCCAGGAGAGCCATGAGCTGGCACCCATTGCAGACCCCCAGGCTGAAAGTGTCCGGACGCTCGTAGAATTGTTGAAATTGATCCAACAGAGATTTGTTGAATCTTATCGAGGTGGCCCAGCCTTTTGCGGAGTCGAGCACGTCGGCGTAGCTAAATCCACCGACAAAGGCGATACCTCGAAACTCGTGCAGCGAGATTGCGTTGTTAAGAAGGTCGGACATGGTGATATCCCATGGCTCGAAACCCGCAGCATGGAATGCTGCAGACATCTCTCTGTCTCCGTTACTTCCTTCTTCGCGAATGATCGCAACCTTAGGTTTCGAACTTGCGGTCATGTATTTCTCGTCTGTGTGAGTCGGAGTAAAGGTCAGAGACCACAAAGGCCCGTCACGGCTTCTCAAGCCTTCTCTCTCTAGCTCCACGCAAGATGCCAGCCTCTGGAATTTCTCCAGTCGGAAGCTGGTTTCTTCCCAAAGGTCCCTCAGCTGGGATATTTCTTCAGACAAGTGATTGATGCCATCAATCGTAAGTTCAAACGTTCGTGATGATGAAACTTGGCCAATGACATCAGCAGACACTCCGACATCCAAGAGCTTCTCGGTCACGACAACAAGATTATTTCTACTGACCTCTAGCACAAGGCCGAGCTCCTCTGCAAAAAGTGCTTGGAAAATGCTACAATTCTCGGGCGAATTTAATTTCAAGGCAACACCACAGTTCCCCGCAAACGCCATCTCAAGCACTGTTACTAGCAACCCTCCGTCACTGATGTCATGACCGGCCGAAATCAGCTCTTCACCAATCAGGTTCTGCACGCCATTGAAAACCCTTCTGAGGTAAGATACGTCATCAAGATCCGGACATTCATCGCCAATCTGATCAAACACCTGAGCAAGAGCAGAGCCACCCAAGCGCCGCTTTCCTTTACCCAGGTCGATGTGGAGGAGAACACCATCATTCCCAAGCTTCAAATCTGGTGTCACGGTTTTTGTAATGTCCGGACAAGTAACATAAGTGCTTATTACTAGATTTCCAGGAGCCTTGACCACTTCTCCAGATGAACGGGCAGCCATAGAGAGACTATCTTTTCCCCCGTCAATAGCAATGCCAAGTTCAATCATCGCTTCTGAAAGCGCTATGGCAGCATCATACATGGCAGCTCCTTCCCCATCCAGTTTGGCTGCATACATCCAATTCCCACTGGCTTTCACATCTGAAAGAGAAGTAACCTTAGCCCACACTAGATTTGTAAGAGCTTCTCCAACAGCTAACCTTGCCATAGCTTTAGGATCCAGAAGACCTTTGATCGGCTGCTCCCCAATCGAGCACGCGCCTCCTGTGATGCCAGTATAGCTTTGAGCAATCACAGCAACATCTGCAAGTGTTATCTGAAGTGGGCCCACAGTTTGCTGCTGTGCTACAAGACCTGTCACACACCTATCAACTTTGCTGGTCAAAAATCGCTTAGAAGCAACAGAAGGAAGTCTAAGCACCCTTTTGAGAGCATCCATAACACTTGTCCCGGGAGCAATATCAAGTGGCTCCAAAGGACTCACAATCCGATGGAACTCGAATGTTTTCTGAGGCATGTCTCCAAGAACCTTCTCAAGCTCGAGATCCACAGAGGGCGGTGGTGGAGGCAGACCACTTGATTCGCACCTTTCAATAGCTGAACTATCCACAAGAACAATCTTCCCTTCGCCGCTAATCGTCCCAATAACAGCCATTGAAACTCTCTCCCTTCCACATATAGACTGCAAGAGATCACGGCTCTCTGGTCTCACCAAGATAGCATCTTGCTCCTGATACTCTGCTCCCCATATCTCCAATACCGACATTGTGTAATCACCAACCACGACTGCACTTATATCAATAGTGGCGCCCTCTGGATATATTATTTCCTTGACAACATTACAATTCCCACCGGCACCTTGGTCGTGAATGCTAACAATGGGATTCTCCTCTCCCATCTCAACACAAGCCCGCACAACCCGATAAAGCTTCTGCGCCATCTCAGCATCCCCACGCTGTACTGCGTTGAAATCTAACTCTGCAGCATTTTGGCCACTAACCATACTGGATGCGGCCCCACCGCCCATCCCAATACGGTATGCGGGCCCACCAATCTTCACAACCAGCATCCCTATCTCAGGTTCTCCCTTGGTAATGTGAGCATGATCAATCTGGCCAATTCCCGCGCTGAACATGATCGGTTTGAGCCATTCCCGCCTTTCCCCGCTCGGGATCCTCATTCCAAAAGTCCTCGTGTAACCCTGAATTAATGGCTCCCCAAATTTATTGCCATAATCGGACGCACCATTGCTGGCATCAATAAGGATCTGAAGTGGAGGAGCCAAGTTGGGTGGGTATGTGAAAGTCTGATCCTCCCACGGAGCATACGAGCCGTCGATATTTAGATTCCCAACACAGTAACCGGCCGTGGATGCCACAACAAACGAGCCCCGACCAGTTGCGTGTGTATCTCTGATCCTGCCTCCAGCACCGGTCTCAGCACCAGGGTATGGAGCCACAGCACAAGGGAAGTTATGGGTCTCGGCAGTAAACAAGATATCTAGTTCACGAGGACTCATTTCTAATGGGCATGTTGAGCCTGGACTGAGGGGCCTCAGTTGATTCGCAAGAAACCCCCTGATTGCACTGGAGTTGTCCTTGAAGCCGATGACCGAATTGTTTGGATTCGCCTGGAGCGTGCTTTTCACAATTTGCATGAGAGTCCTATCAACTGGCTGTCCGTCTATAATGATTTTCCCCGTGAAAAACCAGTGCCGGCTGTGTTCGCTGTTTGACTGGGCAATATCAAATAGCTCGACATTGGTTGGGTTCCGCTTGATGTCCTCCATGAACAGCTTGGTGTAGTACTGCAAATCCTGTTCGTCGAAAGCTAGACCCATTTCATCATTTATTTCTTCAAGTGCCTTCCGGCCCTTCTCCATGACGGGTATGAAACGGACTTCCTCAGGTGCCACGGACCTATCGAAAGATGTGAGCTTCTGATCGTAAACACACTCGGTCATCCTGTCGTGAACCAATGCAGCAAAGTCGCTGATTTGACCCTCGGACAATAGTTCACTTCCACTGGCAACATACAACAGATACCTCCTTGAGCGTTCCAGTCGATTTATATTGGTCAAACCGCATGCTTTGCAAATGGAAACAGCATTGGATGACCAGGCAGTGGTGAAAGACAGACGGGGCCCAACTTCTACGATAACAGGGCTCGACTCCTTATTCATCTCCTTCTCGAGAAAGCTTACTGCCCCAAGATTATCGGGCTCGTAAGTTTCCCCTAGAAGCCACTTCAGCACTGAAAGCTTCTCGGCCGAGAGGTCTCCGTCCATTCCAATATTGAAACACTGCTCTGTTTTCAGACCTATTATTTGGTTCGAGACTTTGGTCTGAGCCAGTTTGAGAAGCTCGGCTGTTTCATTGTCTTGTGTCAATGGAACTCGATAGTAATGCACAACTTTTTCAGCAGCCCTTCTAACCATCTTTGATTTCCTGCTCACTGAAGTCGTAACTGTGTCCCTCGAGACCACTGCTGCTCTGGTCTTCCCTCGCCTCGATCCAATTCTTACTGAGTGGTATTTTCTTTGAAAGTTGGCCCATAGAATTTGGTTCGTCTGCCTTGAAGAATGTCGAGGCAGAGCAAGTTTCTGCCTATAGGCACCCTGTAGATTAACAAAAAACAGATTTTGTAAACCATCATCACTTAATCAAGCTACAAAACAACAGGGATAAAACATACATGTAGGAACTCGGTTGCTGTAATTTCACAAGAAGCCGCTGCCATTGATTGCTCCGTATCTTGCTATCTGTGGTAACAAAACAAATGCAAATATATGTATATAAATTATACTACATATAAAAGAAAAAACAATCGACAGCATACAGCGAAAATAGTTTATAAAAATACCCCCAAATTTACTACGAACGAATGAAATTCATAAGAATTAGCACGAGTTATTTTCACTTACGGAGCTCCAAAGGCTAGAATCTCGGTGCTGATACCACTCACGCCAACGCCGTAGACGGTGACGGGAGCTGGAAGGGGAGAGGAGGGGAAATAAGCGGTGGCCGAACGCAGTCTCGGAGTCAGAGGGTTTCTCTATTCTTCTCTATTTTAACTATTTTTATTTTCTTTTTCTAAATATCTAAAAACACGAGTTTATTAGAGATTTCAATTTAAATTCAAAATCCGAAAATAATTACTTACACTTACTATTATTTACTTATACAATATAAGTATATATAATAAAAAAAAAGTAAAGATTCAGATTAGGACGATTAGTAATTCCAAATTAGTTACTGATTTTATTAAAGTCGTCTATTTTTTTTACTATTTAATTTTCTTTTTGTTTTGTAACTTTAATTTACAGTACGAAATATAACTATGATAAATACAGTAAAATATAACTATGATAAATACAGTACAGATCATCCGAAGCTTCGGCTTCATTGGACAAACCGGCTCTGACTCATGGCAGTGAGTTTCTCGACCCATAGAGCACGAAGGCCACTTGACGAGTCATGAGTGAGAACGAGAGAAACACTACATTATGTACAAACAATAACCCTACCTACAAACCTCATACTGTAATATTCACATGATCAAGCAACACATTTGTTACCAATCATCCCATACGGATAGATATATTATTGAGCCATCAAATGTCAAAATATCATATTATACCTCAACACAAAACAAGCTTAATGTCCCATATGAAATACGAAGCTTTCTTCCTAATACGCAAGAACAGCTCCAGCTAACGAAGCAACCGGTGGAGACCCCCCACCACTGCCCCCGTCAAAATCTACGCCCGCTCTCAACCTATTAACAGCCGAAACTTGCCTCACAAAACGCGTAAAACTAACCCAATTCCTCGGCTCAAACAGCCTCTTGTCCATCCGAACAAAGTTGAAAGAAAACATAGGCGTCTCAACCCCGTCAGAGTAGAACTTGGACATCCTCAAAATTTGCCCAAACGACTCGTCGTCAAAATTCGTCGAGTAGTTCTCTCCTTCCAACGGGACATCGCATACCCTCGCTGCAAGCACGAGTTGCTTGAAGAGGCTCATCCTCTGCTCTTCTTCGTCATCGTCCCTCATCTCGAAACACGCACAGCACATCGTGAACCCGTACCTGCCGAACATGCGGGCCATGGGTACAAACCCGTCTCTCTGGACCCCTGCGACTTTCCCAGACATGTTGACTTTATCGCCTCGGAATATGGTCTCGGCCTCCCTGCAAATCCGTTCCCCGTGCAAAAGAAGCATTCCCGAGTACCATCGGAGGAAGAAGTCTCCGTGGGGCGTTTTCCCAGAGGCGTCTTGCGTTAAGCTTTCGCTGTCGATATTTCCCCATTCCCGCATGCCTATGTCATGGGCACAGGCATTCAGGGAGGCTAGCATATACTGGGAAGAGTTGAATTGGGGAAATTATAGTGCAATTATTGCCTAAGAAGATAATGGGAAAACGTAAGTGCATGAATGAACACTTTACCTTGTCGTAACATTGGAATTCGTCGAGTTCACGAGAGCGCCATGCCAAGGTAAGTTTCTGGGTAGGGCACAAAGGGTATCTTAATTCGCCACCAGGGCCTAATCCGACTTGAATCCCCTGGAGACAAAAAATTCCAGGAAAATACATCTTATAATGGAGGACATCAAAAGCATACAAGACTAAAAAAATACAGTACCATTAATTGGTAGTTTAATCTTTCAGGTCCTAAATTGATAGAAGTCCTAAATCCTAATTATAATAAAAGTAAGAAAGGCAGTATAAGAACTAGATGTAGTCAGTCTTACAGTAATAACGCCACCAAGAAATGATCTGAACGTGTCCCTGAAGTTTCTCATAAGATCGGCATAAGCTTGAATTGGTGACCGTCCATGCAGAATAGGAAGAATGTCACATCCCAAAGAAATGTATTCTGTATTTCTCCTCCCAAACCTATCGGCATGTGATACATTTGGATCTTTATCCATTTCCTCAAGCACCCACGGCGGGAGAGAAATCCTTACTCAAAGAAAGGGTAAAACTGAGATTATCAGTCATAAGTTAACAAAAGGATATTTCATAAGTGAAGCAATAAGAAAAGTTGGAATTAGTAGCAGAAAGAAACAAATCCAAGTAAGCACCCAGTTAAGAAAACAAAATATACTCAATATCGGTTTTAATGTACACTACTACACTGTACATAAAGTCATGCATATATCAGGTTAGAACAGTTGAAATGCACTAAATCACTAGGAAACTTTTAATTGGGGAAGGAAAAGTCCTTCTAGGTCAGATTTTGGAACAAGGGTTTAAATCTGCAAAAGATCAACCAAGCTGCTAAGGGAAATAAAACAGATAATGAAGATTAATTAGCCTAAAATTATGTGTTTTTCTACATGAATCAGCCATTGCCCAACTTTAGTTTTCATATGCATTATATTCCGTACGGCGAACCCTCCTAGCCTAATTCATCAAATTACACTAAAAATTACAAGGACTGATCAGAAACAGCAAAGAAGGTTCTTCTTGATTAAGGTATTTTCTTGTCGATTATCTAAGAAAACTCGAATACTGTTTTCTTTCTCTAGATTTGCTTTTTTCAGATTGATGAACTTGGTAGCTAGGGGTGGCAACTGACGACTCACTGTAATTACAGAACAAATGACACCAAAGTCACCAACCGAAACACATTGAGAGCTCGATTACATTTATGATGATCATACAGGACATAATTTTTCAAAGACGGTACAGCTACACAAATGCGATAACTAGATCATCAAATGCATGTTTTAGGAGCACTTTGTAGTTCCCCAAATCAAACAGGGCAATTTCAGAAGAAGAATGCAAAAGGGGGAAAAAACATTAGAGAGAAGACTGAAATTGGAGATAGTTACCAACCAGAAAGGGTCATCGGGGCCCATTCCGCACTGGTGAAAGGCCATGACAGCCCGAACCCTCAGCCCGAAACGCTTGGCCATCTCGATGATCTCCAGATACCCTCCCCAATCGTACCTCCTCGGGATATCCCTCTCCACCAGGCCCCACCACACTTCCATCACCAGCCCCTCCACCCCCGCCGCCGCCAGCGCGCGGAACGACTGCGCCATCGCCCTCTTCCGCCGCATGGTCTGCGCCGTGGGGCCCACCGCGTCCGACGGCAGCGCGACGTAGACCGGGAAGGCGCCACCCCTCCCGCGGCGGTGGACGTTGTGGTTGAGCTCGTACACCACCTCCCCGTCGGAGGAGGCGTTGAGCCTGGCCGAGACCCGGCGCGGGCGGCCCTGCCCGACCCGATCTGAGATGCGCCGGCGAGTGGGGTCGATCCGGGCGGTGCAGCAAAAGCTGGGAGCGGGAGGGGACGATGCGATCGCCATTGTGTCAATGTTTTACAGAGGGTTGAGCGTGTGTGTTCAGCTGAGATTTTGGGCCATGGTAAAAATACAGCATTAACAGTTTTAGTACTAAGGTTTTGAGAGTGTTTGTGCTTCTCTCTTTTATTTCCAGTAAAGCTGAATTGCTATCAACAAAAAATAACACCGAAAAAGGGTTTTAGTAGTACAAGTACACGTCACTCCAAACAATATACACCACACCTATTTTTCTTGTTTAAGTCCATCAATATAAATAAAATACAGTATTAAGTAAATGTTTGTTTAACAATATTTTTGTAAAATACAAAACATTTTTTTTTTCAATTTATTTATTTATAATAATATTTTAAAAATTGCGCATCCGGGGAATCGAACCCCGGTCAGTACCGTGGGAGGGTACTATGATACCACTACACTAGATGCGCTAGATGAAGCGTCTTCCAACAATTTATTAATCTATTCGCTTTTTGTTAGGGTTTCTGTAGCTCTTCGTGCTTAAGAACAATCGCCCTGAAAGAAAAAACTGCACTCAACAGATAATCTAACCAAAACCAAATTGTTCTTTCGGTTGTGATTCGCGAGCGGTACGAGAATCCTTCTAATCCTCTAGAACACTGTAATCTATATTAATACCTATCTGATTCCTGCTAATTATCTATTTTTTTTTCTTTCTCAGTTGTGCATTATTTACCCCGTGAATTTAATTAATCATCACTGAAAATATTCGGGATCTTACATTTGATTTACTTGTTATTTTCGTCGCTGTGATTTGTATTTGGTTGGTTTATTTTTGAATTTTTCTGCTTATCATCATCGACTAAGAAATCCCTTCAATTCCAATGCCAAATAAGATGGCAAACGAAGTGTGTTAAGGATCTGTGAATCCTTAATAAGAATTCACTCCTATGTTCGTATGCATATATGTTTGCTCGGTCGACTTCAGTTTGCTATTGTATGTTTGCATCTTGTTTTCGATATCTTTTCGATTGAAGCTTCCAAACTTAGCCCGACTGCTCGGATAGCATAGCTATTAACAGGGTATTTAAAACACGAAGAAAGGAAAAAAAATCAGAACATAAAAAGTAAAAAATCACTACACTGATTGCATTACATAGCTGTCATCGACATACGTTTTTTATTTGTTTATAACACTAGCTAATCGATTGATTGTCCCTCATATGATCTAACCTTACGAAAAAGAGAAAAAACACTAGCTGCCCTGTGCTGCTTTTGTGATCAGCTCGTCTATTTATCATCTTCCCTCCAGCAAATTAGCATGTACAGGCATCGGCGTATGATATAAAACCTCGCCTTTTTCTCCTTCAAAACTTCACGCCTCTGCGCTCGATCGCCACCCTCCCTTTGCCTGCAAGAAACAGACGTTGACATGGATGGAAATGTGGGTTAATATCGCCCTCTGAAGGAAACAATTGTAGGTGCTCTTTTTGTTCACTTAAAATTTCGTTATATTGTGTTGAAAGTCTGAATGCTGATGTGTGTTACGCTTTTTGCAGTAAATCAGGGAGCCATGTTTCCTGCTTTAAAGGCACTTTTTTTTGTGAGTAAGGAACCTCTTCTCCTGGGGAATTGACTGACCTCTGTCCTATTTATTTTTTTGTTTTTGTTTAGGGGCCGGCTTTTATTTATTAGTTGTAAGAATTATATTTCCACCACCTTGACCAGAAAAATAAAAAGTTTGTTACGGGGTCACACTTGAGTCGGGGAGGAGAAGGGCTCGTCCAACGTTGGCTTTGAAGGTGCTCATAAATGCTCAACTGTCTATTTACTGCATCGTTGTCTCTTTCCTTATCGTGCCAGTTAATGCGTAACTGAATTCAGCTCATATCATGCATAGGGATGGAGATTTTATTTCTTGAGAATTACTCTTTATGATGAAGCTCCGATGATGATGTTTCTATTTTTATCGTTCCAATTTCTGAACTGTGCTGCCATGAGTGGTGCTATAAGTGGAGTCTAAAGGACATCTGAGGAGCATAAAAGTTCATACCTTTTTAGTTAGTAGTCTCTTTTATTTGGAGTAGAAAAATTTCTCTTAAATAGCAAAGTTTTTGAATCAATTCCTTTACCCCTTTTATGTTCTTCATGAGCCTATGACATATTCCCTTGCTTTTAAGTCAACACGTATCTTTGGGGATTTTTCGTTACAAATCGTTTTTTTTTTTTTTGAACTTTCAAAGTGAAATTACTTTTCTCTCCATTCCGCTCTTTTTCAACCACTAATCAGTAATCACTTCATCTAAATTAAAAATAAACATTCACTTATTCAATTATTGTTATTATATTTTTCCAAAAATATTTACTATTTCTCTATTTGCTAATTATATTCAGATATACTTGTAGTGTGAAAATCATAATTTTCCAAAAGTGATTTTTCATGTATGGTTTATCAAACAAAAAATATGCTCGTGAACATTAATATTCAGATTTCTTGTCCGTTTACATTCATTAAGATTAATAACACACATAATAAAGGGTTAGCTAGCTCAATCACGAGCTATTCACTGACCGCTCTGTTTGGGTTCAACCTTAGCTTAGAAAGACTTCAGATATTTATCTTTATGTAGGTAAGATTGCTTTGTTCGTTTACAACCTAATACATTTCGCGCTCCTTAAAAGGACAATCTGGTGGTTTATCTTATGCAGGGAAACATAAGATTGGAGATGTATTTCATTTCTCAATTTATTTGAGCACATCTGCATTCAATTTACTGCACTTTACCATAAAAGTGTTTATTGGAGTCATTATGTGGTCTAGGACGGAGAAAGTAAGATGTGTTGCTCATCCCGTCTCTGGATAATATATTTCGAGTGTAATTTTTGTTCACCCTCTTCAAAGATGGAGACCATCACCCTCCATTTTATATATCGACAATATCAGTATTGAGTGTAGGCTTGACATATAATTATCATATGTTTTGATATTTTCTGTATGTGTCAAGTAATTACTTCTGTTTATGTTTGCATTTCAAGTCTTTCGACGTCCTCTGGAGTCGAATGTCTGAAATAATAAATGCTCATAATTTTATCGTTAGGTTTGTTTTGATGGTGTATAACAAAAGTGTGGAGTTTTTCGTACATATTTTTGCACATTTTCGTGTTAGTAGTTTGTTTTTTTTCGTGTTTTATTAGGGGTGTCAATACAATTGAGGGAAAATAGCAATGTATTGTCGAACAAATGGCGGGCAAGTGAAGCCATTGGTCATCATCGACTCACCTGACCAGGCTGTATGAGTCTTGCCCAACAGCTGCCGCCTGCTGAGCATGCAAGGCAAGCTCAGGTACGTAATTTAGGAAAAGTATTTACGATCATTGTTTTATTGAAACAATATTATTTCTGAATAATTTAAATGGAACTAAACTACACCTTGTTGCAAAATCTGAGTAGTCGAGGAGAATATGAAAAGGTGCTGAGACACGAATGTTGAGATAAGGATCAGAGAGAAGAACCTTTTCTTTTTTTGCAGTGGCCCACCATTTCTCACAATACCATCTTCCACTTTGGAAGAACTTTAGAAGCTCACTTTCTCTATATCTTTTTCAATTTATTATATGGAATCAACTCCTCCAAAAGTTAGTTTGTGCAAGCAACTAAAGATCGACTGGTCGAATTCAATTCAATTCGACCAGTTCACTTTAGTCACTTGCATAAACTTATTGGGTTTGTTTTGTTAAGTTAAGACAACACATTAAAGCTATACGATTGTTTTTAAATCCGAGGTAGAATAAGGATTGCGTTTTCTTTTGAATTAGGTATTTGTTATTTTTATTTTTTATGGTCTTGTAGGAATCTCTATGCATGTTTTCTCGGGTCAAAAATCAAGTTGGTTTCCATGTGCTCCGATTAATTGAAAATTCATTTAAGTGCCAAATGAAAAATACTTAGGATTCTCTACACTCTTAGTTGTTTCATTTTTTATTTTAACTATGTTGTTGATTACACACTAATAACAATTTGAAATAATATAATCAAAATTAAAATCCACTTTATATATTGCTCTATCTTTCTTGTTGTTCAAAATATAAAAATTGTACTGTATATTAATACTATAAATACAACAGATGCCGAATGAGATTAAATGATTATTTTATAATATAATCATCTGCTCATCATTAAGATTCGCTTAAGACCAAATAATACCACGAGGTTTGGATTAAGGGCATCGTATAATCTCACTTGTAAGTTATAACAAATTATATATTCTCAAGAATCAAAGATACAACACGATGCACAACCCCATTTAATAACTACTTATATATAATACTATGGTTTTATTTTAATATAAGTTGTACTTGATGCAACAATCATGCTCTTGTTCAACCAACAAATATTTATTCGTAACATAATTCAATTAATGCATGTTATATAACATATTATTAGCCATTGTTTTTACATGAGTCGAGCGTTGACTCAAGCGGCTCGGCTCATTTGCAGCCCTACTCGAAGCATATGTATACTAAATACGAGATACTCGTAAACTTCTGGGCTTTATGGAGGGGCACTTTTTAATGGTATGTGATTGTGAATGGAAGACTAAAAAAAAGGCAGTGGAACAAGTAGGAATGGGGTCATCGGCGAGGCATGGGAATACATATATATGCGGGAGTGCAAAGTGCTTTAAAAAGGTGATATATTTGGTGACTTCTTTTCCTTTATTAATGTTCGTCTTCTCCACTTTTCTCACTGATTCATTCACTAAAGGACAATCGGCGATACTCATATATATGTGTATGGGTCGTGACATAGCTCCTAGAATACGACTTCGAATTTGGAATCAATACATATATATTACTCCATTAGATTCATTCATATATCATTGAAAAGCACTTGTCATTACTTTAATCGTCACTCCGCTAATGCTCTTAATTAACTAAATCAAATACTACTAACAAAGTGAAGGATGATTGTGCTTCACAAGTCAAAGTGAATTGGTCAACATTCAAAACCCAATGCATTCTTTAGGCATTTTATATTTGGAACTCGAATAGATTGCAAGCGAAACATCGATTTTATGAGACATAAGTAGTATTATAAAAAAATGAAATATTGTACTCTCTTTATCTTAAATCTATCGTGGTAGTTTCTTTGTAAATAAAAAGGAGTTTTGAAATTTTATGAAAAAGGAGTAGTATTATAAAAAAGTAAAAATATTGGAGTAGTATTTTTTTTGGATCAATTGTCATTAACTTCTTGTAAATAAAAAATAATAATGATAATTAAAAGAGTATTATTTTCAAATATTAAACGAGTGTTGAATTTGTGAGATGAAATAAAAAGGTGAAGGAAAGGTCAAAGGATTGGTATAAAGTAAAAATAAATGACAACAAATTCGAGGCCGTGGGATTTTGACTACTCACGTGCAAAACAGATTTTATTTTCCTGTGTATCCACCCATTAATGCACCCCCTCCATACCTACACCAACCCTTAATTAATTACATTTTCTCTTTACAATTTTACACATTAAAAAGTAAATAAAATTAATTCACTAATTAAAAAACTCCATTATATATTTGAAAACAAAAAATTATATAGTAACTCATATGATGGATTTAAATTGACCAAATATATGAAGAAAAAAAATCAACTAGGCAGTGACAATTAAATCCTTAAAAAAGTGGGTAATCATTACAAACAATTAATCAAAGGGATTATTAAAGTATTAAGACCCAATGGTGGCAATCGGGAAAACATTAATTAATTCCAAAGTCGTATAATTAAATCCAAATCAATGGATGACAAATATATAATCCCCTATCTATATTTTATTTATTTATTTAATCACACCCCCTTATAAAATGAATCCAACCAACCACACACAATTACACACACAACGCCTCCGTATCTAGAAAATAAAAAATGCTGGAAACGGTGAAGTACCTGATCGGCACCGCCGGGCCGAGCGGGTTCGGTTCCAAGTCCACCGCCGAGCAAGTCACCGACGGCTGCCTCGATCTCCGCAGCATCACCGCCCTCATCACCGGTAATTATATATATCATTAATTAATTAATTAATTAGTTGGACATTTAATTCTGATTTATTAATTGTACAATTAATTATAACAGGCGCGACGTCTGGAATAGGGGCTGAGACGGCTCGGGTGCTGGCTAAGCGCGGGGCGCGGCTCGTGCTGCCGGCGCGGAGCCTGAAAGCCGCCGAGGAAACAAGGGCTCGCATACTGTCCGAGTTCCCGGACTCGGAGATTGTTGTTATGTGGCTTGATCTCAGCTCGCTCGACTCCGTACGAAGATTTGCGGCCGAGTTCGAGTCTCGCGATTTGCCTCTCAATATCCTCATGTAATTAACTAAATTCCTTTTTTTTTTTTTGTAATTTAATTACGTATATATATTCCTTTTTTTTGTAATTTAATTACGTATATATATAAAGATGATTGATATATTTCATTTATTTTTTTTATTTTTTGAGAATAGAAATAATGCTGGGAAGTTCTCGTACGAGCATGCTATTTCGGAGGATGGGGTTGAGATGACTTTTGCTACGAATTATTTAGGTACGGATTATCTAATGTTACATGCGTACATACACACGACTACTGTACAAAAATATGTAATTATTTGATTTGAGATTAATTTAAATTTTAGGTCACTTTTTGTTAACAAAGCTATTGCTAAAGAACATGATCGAGACGGCGAGAAGCAGCGGCGTACAAGGGAGGATAGTGAACGTATCGTCGGGTATTCACGGCTGGTTTTCCGGGGATATCATTCGCTATCTTGGCATAATTACAAAGAACAAGAGGTGAGACTTTCAATATTTCATTTCTTAGTACTTGACGTCGATCTTCTAGAATTTAAATTTATTGAATATAAAATGAGCGATTAGGCCGATTAAAGTAATGGACATGAGAATAATACAATATATGTAGTGTAGTTGAAATTAGAAGGTTGAAATATTACTAGTACTACTAAGAGGGTTCTACGAAATACTTGTCATGTCTCATAATAACATATACCTTTAAAAAAAACATTTTTTAAATTAAAATACAATTTTATTAGTATATAATTAAAAATACAGTTTATATTTTGTTTAAAAAATCAAAAAGAAATATTTTTCATAATATTTCTTTTTCAAACGAAAAGTGTGTCTATTATTTCGAAACGGGATTGTGATTAGTACTCTCTTGGTTCGAAAATAGTTATCATACTTCTTTTGTAAATTACAAATGAAGTATGACAATTAGTGTATATGTGGACTGAGAAAGTATTAATTTAGGAAGGGAGCATGTGATCGATGGATGGAGGGAGTAAAGTAAAGAAGGAGGTTTGACTTAAATTGTGGTGTTTTTGACAGTGAATACGATGGGACACGTGCGTACGCCCTGTCCAAGCTGGCTAACGTTTTGCATACCAACGAACTTGCTCGGAGGCTCAAGGCAATTACTCTCTCTAAATCTCCCTTTTACTGTTTTTTATTCTCTTCATAAAAAAGACAGTTTTTGTTGCTTCCGCAATTTTTCTACAAAGATTTTTTTTGCTTGAAAATAAAAATCACATAGCAACATTTATTAATTTTAACCATAAAACAACATTTATTGAGAATTGGAAAAAGTAGTAAATAGTAATTAATGCTTTGGTACAGGAAATGGGGGCAAATGTGACAGTGAATTGTGTTCATCCAGGAATTGTGAGGACCAGATTAACCAGAGACCGCGAGGGACTTATTACAGGTAAAAACATTTTCAAGATATAATACTCCCTCTTTTCTGAAACCAATGGTTACATTTTCTTTGTATTACTATGTATTGAGTACTGTATTACTTTTTCTTTCTTATAAAAGATTATTAATTCACTTCATTTTGTAAAATTCGTTCACTTTCTACATTATTTTCGTTTCGAAGTAATATTGATCACTTGTGTAACTTCCGTCCAATAACCGTGGTCACACTTCGTTTTGCAGATTTGGTGTTTTTATTGTCTTCCAAACTCTTGAAGACTATACCCCAGGTAACAACGGGCTACTCTAATCATTATAAACCTAATTGTTGATTGAGCTAGGGTTGGATTATTACATGAATGAATCAACCAACAATGTATGTCTGTACGTACACGCAGGCAGCTGCTACGACTTGCTACGTCGGGACGAACCCTAAGCTTTTGAACGTAAGTGGGAAATACTATTCGGATTGCAACGAGGCCTCAACCTCCAAATCGGGTACCAACTCAGCCGAAGCAGCCAAGCTATGGGTAGCCTCCGAGATGATGATAAATACTTCTAAACCTTAATTAAAACGCGCGCATATAAAGATATAGTATGTTCGTAAGAAAATACTACAGTACTATACCACATATATACACATATATATATGATGATCAAACGAAATTGAATATCTTATAATGTTTGTTATATATTACTATTATTAATATTATTATTATTATTATTAGTTTGAGCTAGCTAGATTAAGAAAAGGTCCGAATAGTGAAGATGTATATATTATTGGCATAATTTGTATAAAAGGTCGTCGTTTCTTGTCTAATAATGTTGTTTATTGGCGTAGTAATTCATTTAAATTTAGTAATAATACGAGCGATCGATCGTGTAAAGATGATGAAAAGAATAATTCAACATGGGATTCTTTGATTAAACTATATAGTACGTATTTCTTATGATTTTGGGATGATTAATTATGTGCGGGGATCCGTACTTAACATGGCATTGTCTTCGTTGACTATCATGCATGTTTGAAGAGTATCTCTGAGCCTTCATCTATGTTTAGTGAGGCATACTATGTGCACGTAAATTTCATGGAAAACTCATTTAATAATAATTAACTCAATTAGAAAATTATTTATAAAAGAATAAATTGTTTATTTTATTATAAAATGCGAATTTTATCATGTTCATTATCCTCACTCGTATTAGCAATAGCCCATGTTTCTTTCGGGTAGTGGGGGGTCCGAAATGGTGGGCCCGCCCATTTATCTTTGATCTGGGCCGAGGTCGTGAAAGGGACTCGTGGCGAGGAAACAAAGTAAAGTAGCTCGTCTTCGTCTTTCATTTCACGTTAGAGTTGGTCCATCCGTTATCTGCTTCCACACCATAAAGATCACATCAACTTGTTGGTCCGATATCCGTTTTTCGACCCAATCGATGTAGATTTCAACATTATTTTATACAGTATAAAAGGAAAAGCCCAGCATCTTTGAGCTAAATTTGTTCGGCCCAGTCCACTGACTGTGGGTATGTCACGGTTTATATTTTGGGCCTCGAATGATTTGGGCCCAACTCGTAATATGATACTGAAGTAAATTAACTGCAATTTCTCATCATAAAATCTCAACAGTACCATTGCCCACTTAAACCCTGACCGGAGCTCGAGCTCCAGTTCTCGGCTAAACCCCATATGGCTTCCTTGATCCCCGAAACCCTCTCAAGGTTCACGGCTGAAACCCTAAAGCTCGCCTCGAAACAATCCGAACGCTGCCGCGTCATCCCCGACCTTCTTCGCCGCGCAATCGAGAAGTATATCCAAGGTTAAAATTTTCATTTTCAAGTTCATTTCAGCTCCGAATGTCTGTGTTAATTTATCCTCTAGATTTTATAATTCATACGCACATGCTAATTAATAGTGTGATGGGATTTGAATTGTATATGATTTTCCTTTTTGCTAAACAAAAATATGGAAACAATGAATTTATAGAGCAAGATGTTGTGCATATGAAGAGAAAGGTGTTGAGCTTGTCCCAATCATTCAACGGAATCAAGGAAGTGAACTTGCTCCTGCCGAGCTCGACCTCAAAGGAGCTGGTGGAAGATCCACTCAAAGCCATGGAAAGCTCACAGAGGTGGAAAGTCAAGTCTGCTTATGGCGACATTGGTCTGA